>JANHFT010007888.1:25361-35596 GCA_032467955.1 Pseudoxenodon macrops | reverse complement strand
GCTACCTTTAATGGCTCCAGGTGGAGGCAATATCCGGACTGCCGGCAGGCTGCAGGGAACCTGCTTTTATGGGATTCCCTGGTCACCTGCCGGCCACTGACAGTGATTCACTTTTCCCGCCACTAGTTTAACCAACCAGCGGCGGTTCATGCAATGAGCAAATGGGAGGACACAACATCAACAAATATGTCAAATTGCATGCCTGTCTAAATAGAATACCCTATAAAGAAAAATTACTTTCCTTTCAAAGAAGAGACACCCGAAGCTTATATCTCCAGAAAAGTCCTGACTTAAATCCTCAATGACCTCAAGGAATAGTAGCAACACCTCTGGCTCAACAGTAGATGAGAAAAAGATATGGAAGGGTCTCTCACGGTTTCTCCAACTTCTGATAGTGACAAAGTAAGGCCTCAGTTTAAATGGATAAAATATGATGGTTATGAATAGATAAAATATGATGGCTATGAGTTATAGCAGCACATAAATGTACAGTAGTCAGTAATTACGATGAGCCTGCCTTGTGATGTTGGTGTTACATTGGAAGGGGAGGTATTGCTTTTGATTTTTCTTAATGAGCATTGCTCATAAATAAAATGATCAGTTATAAATGATTTGGGCTGCCTCATAAAATCCTTAAATAAGAGTAAAGTAGAATTTCTCATGTAGGACTGTATTCTGGGCATAAAAGATGCCATCTGCCATTTAACCGACTTTGGGCTTTTAGAAATAACTCCCCTCCCTCTTTTGCCTTCTGTCAGGTTGCTTAATGTCAAACAGAAGGATTGGACAATGGTGGAGGTCCCGCTCTCTGCATCTGGCCCATAATGCCTTGCACCACCACTCCACCTTCCCCTGGATGTAAGACCTCTTTTCTTCTTCCACAGTGGCACTTGGGGGCCAGAACAGCTGTTGCCAGGCACGGCCAAACAGCTCCTCACTTCTTCCGCTGAAGCACTTGGTGAAACATTAACAGCAAAGAAAGCACCAGAGGTTGGACTCTACACAGCATGTCAGCGACACTGAAAAGCCAGGAGAGTTTGTCTACGTGAAATCACAGGAACTGGCTGAATTAATTAATTAAAACCCTTTCCAGAAACAATGCCTTGGAAGTTCACAAGCCGGAAACGGAAAGCCTCTAAAGTTATTTCATCCCAGCGCTCCTGTATGAGGACCCAGGCCTTGAACCAAGCAGAATTTCCCAAAAGTCTTCACGTGTTGATTGGCTGACGGGGTGGAGATCAAGGACCCTCCTTCGCCAGCCCCCCTTTAAGCTCAGCTGAACGGCCTCTTTCTTTCCAGGACAGAAATTTCCGGTAGTTGTAACGGTCATTTCCCAAAGGCTGCATGTTTTCACAAAGCACTGTGTTGTGTTCTGTTGTATTCCCCTTAATCCCCTATGCATATCCTGATCACCTATTAAGGGTGATTTCCCTTCATCCATCTACATATAGTTTCATGCCCGTTGCTGGTTAGCCAACCAGCAACGGGGTCTTACTAACCAATGGAAATTGTGTGATTACAAGCCAGGGGAATCCCATAAAAGAGGGCTCCCCTGGCCCAGACAGCAGTCCGGATTCATGTAAGACCTATGCCAATAAACTGAGAGCTGACTGTCACCTATCACACAAGTACATACCTCAAAACCCAACCTTCCCACATTTAAGATTTTAGGATGTCAGACTTACCATTCTGTGGCAAAGTAAAGGAGCCTGGAAGCTAAATTGATTCGGAATGTGTGAACAGAGAGAGAAAGCTTTGTCCTCGGTCCTCCTGTTAAAAAGCAGTTTCATTTTCAAATGTGCCCCTCCCTTCCTCCTTGTAGGAAGGGAGTCGCGTTTCATCTGCAGCTGCTTCAAAGGAGGAAATGTTTCACATAAATTCAGCTTAATCGGGTCGTGAAAAACTGGGCTTAAAAGCCTTGAAGGTGCCTTGTCCCTACAAAGTTTTAAGTGAAGGCACCCGCTTGCTGTTTCACTTAGGTCTTCCGCGCCCTTCCTGCTTCTTTCTCAACCTCCTACGGAGTTGTAATACCAGGAAAGAGTTTGGAGGCATGTGCAGATTCTTTTTCTCCCATTTGCAAGAAATGCAGAGAAGGCTACAGGGGAAAAACAAAGCTCTTCTCCTGAGGGGAACCCTTGCTGCTCACACAAGCCAAGAAAATGCTCCCCTTTTTCAGCTCCATCTCCATGTAGGTCTGAGTCAGAGAAACTCTTATTTTCATTTAAGCTCAAATTTAGTCTCTGTTCCATTTTGGGGGCTCTTAGCCTTGTCCTAAACATTTCTGGAAGGGCCCCAAATGCCTTATCAAAGAACGACTGTCGTCAGACCCAGAAAGGCTGCTGATTAGGGGCTAATTCCCCTTTCTTGTTGTAGGTAAATTAGAAGCCAGCCAGCCGTGGAAAGTCAAGAAGCCAGAGGGCAACCAATCAAGTGTGTGGTGGTCTTGTGGTCCAGATTGAACATGTCGAAAGTTAGCACCCACCCCTCTTAGAAGAATGAAATATTTTCCAGCTAAACATGTGGGGGTGGGGAACGACACTGGATTCTTCGCGCTCGGGTGGCAACTCCTTTCAAAGACTTTTAAAACTCTTCCTAAGGGAAAAAGTCTTAGGAAGTTTGCAGATTTGGCGCTGCGCGGTCAGATGCTGCCCCCTCGCGGCACAAACCGGGAGAGTCTCAAAAAGAAAAAAAAATGGAAAGGACAGAAAAGGGGAGGGACGGCGAGGCTCCGCCTGTCCCTTGGCCCGGAAGGCGTGGCGAGTTTTTACAAGAAACTCCCTTTCTCAACTTGGAGCTATTTTCACCCTGCAGAATTAGGACCACCAAACTGCAAATTCGGCAGGCGGAAGAGGCAGTGGGGAGTGTGTGTCCGAATTGCCGGCTTGGCCGGAGTTGGAGAGAAGAAGAAGAAGGGTTGGAGCTGCCGCACTTCCTCGTCCTCTAAAGCTTTGGAGCTTCCAGTAACCGAGGGCTAGACGGACCGACTTTGGGCCGGACAGGTGATGTTTTCCTGCTTCTGACTTGATGACCGGCGCCTCTTTTCAGAACTTCCCCTCTTCCTTGGGAATATTTCTGTGCAGATGGGCTGGTTCTTTTCTTTCCCTAGAAAGCAGCAGCCTGAAGTTCTGGACTATATTTCTCATTAGTCTCTAGTAACTGATCAGGAATTGCTGGTGGATTGCCCCTCCCCAAAATCCTGTAAGCCTTGCCTGCCTGCCTCTCCTTTGCACCCTTACCACATAGAAGGAATTCCGTCTGAGTCCTCCGTTTAAAATCATTGTGGATTTTAAGCTGGTCTTCAGTGCCAGGCTCTGGGGGGGAGGGGGAAGAGGGAGAGATGGCCATGAAAATCCATCCCTTGGCACAATGCCATGCAAACAGAGCAGCATTTCTCACTTTTGGGGACTTTTAAGACGGGTGGATTCCAGGTAGCTGGGGAATTCTGAGAGTTGAAATCAACCCATAAGTTCCTACTAAGATGGAGTATATATTGTGTGACTTTTTTTTCCCCAGTTGGAACTCCAGCCATTGCTCCCTCCCTCCTCATGATATGGCAGTGGTGGGTGAAGACCCTGCCGTATTTACCACCGATGCTCTGCCTTCTGACGCCAGGCTCCTCCCAACATTGACCAATGCCTATCTGGGCACCCGAGTCTACAGGGACATCCTTCATGTCAACGGAGTATACAATGGAGCAGTTGGGCAGACACATCGGGCCGATCTCCCCAGTCCTCTTAATGTCAGAATGGATGTGGATGGGGCTGATGACTTGAGGGAGATCTTCTGTTTGGACACCAAGACAGGTAAATGGCAGTGTCACCCTCCCCATCTACATTGTTTTGGTGGCCAATACATTCTTGCAATCCTGTCAAGGGCAGCTTTCTTCAATTCTCATGCTGAATATAGAAATTAGCTTTTGTTTTGAAAGACAACATGACTCCACAGTCTGTAAAGGAGAAAAGGGGGTGGATATAGAAAATTCAAACTGAACTGTGTTCTCTGAAGTGTGAATCCCTTCCTAGCTCATAAAGGAATCTGAAAATCTCTCAAATTGAACCTATTTTGAAAGGTGCATCTTTTAAAACAGCCTCTCCAACTAGATCTCCAGATGCAGCAAAGGAGTCCCCATGAGCAACAGGATGACATGAGTTGTTGTCCAGCATGTCTTATCCAACTGGGAAGCCTCCTAAAACCTTCAACCTGGAAGAAGACAAGAATCTTTAAAATACGAATGTATTTTAATTACAGTACAGAGTGCTCAAAATCTGGAGAACATTTTCACGTTCTGTGAAAATGGATATGGTAGCAATATGGAACATCAATTGTATTTTGAGGAATATAATAACATATTTTGATTTCTTGTGACATACTTAAGAAACGTTGGAACATGTAGAGCTCATTCTCTGTTAACCTGCTTATTTTTCCTTCTTTTCTTGCTAAACAGAGGTGAAGGGGGAGGGGAAGGTTCCCATAGCGGCAAAACTTTTATTTTATTTATTATAGCTTCCATCCCATTTGCCACCCTGTTCGAGTCAGGTCTTGCAGGCTGGATACCATAGCAACAGGGTCATATAAAGTCAAAATGTCAGGTTAATAAAAACTCTACCAGTGGCCTTTAAGCTGGGAGCTTCTGCACAGAACCTAGCACAGTGTACTGTGAAAATTGCCACCACCACCCCCAAATGGGGTATCACTGCTGTCCTTATTAAAGGAGCCCCTAACAGCTTGTGAGAAATTAGATATCAGCTTGCTTGATATATATATATATGCTTTTTGTGTTAAACTTTTACATCTGTTAGTTCTAAGTTAATAATGAAGCCTAAAATGTCTTTATTCGCCTGTATGTGTATTGTCTTTGGATCCAAAAGACCAATTAATTGTGTGACACTTGGCAAAACTATGGATCATCTTTCAGTCCTTGAATTGGATTTCATTTCATTGTTAAGCAGACAATCACAAACAAAGATCCTTTTTCACATTTCAGTTCACCAAACAACAGAAGGATTATATTGTCGGCCATGCTTCGATTTCTTATGCCAGACCCTTTTCCTTATGTGTAATTCCAAAGTAGATTGGACATGAGAATTTAAGGGTATGCATTCAAACTGACCCTTTCCTTCCATCTGCAGGGACGTATATCCATACAGCCCGGTGCTCAGAATATACAGCTACTCACACAATCTATGCCCACCAGTCTCTTGTCCATCTTCTGGCTTTCAGCATAACAATCGCAAGATCAGCTCTGGAAACTAAACCCATCACAGTGAATCTCCACACCCAGTTCAAACCAGAGAGTCCAGACCTGGACTTGCAGAAAGGGCCAGATTTCCTGGGAGCCCAGTGAGTATTACTGTGGGAATGTTTTCTGTGGCTCCTGGCCAAGCATTGAAAGACTGCAATAACAAAGCCTCGTTATTTTTCTCGTGGTTTTGAATAGGGAATAAATGGAGTTCCTTCCGGAGGACACAGGGAGGCTGTCAGGAAACACCTTTCATGCTAAGAGGGTGCTTTGGATTATAAGAAAGGGTGGACTTTGACTAACATTGCCTTCCCTAATCTGCTGTCCTCCAGATACGCTGGCTCTACAACTTCTTGAAATCCCAACTAGCTTGGTTTACAAGGCAGAGTGATTGAGGGAGAAGAGAACCATTGGCCACTGCGCTTAAAAGGTATAGGCAGAAATACAAAGAATAAGGAGAATGGGAAGATGGAAACAGTTTTAGATTAGAGTTCAAAAGGTATGCAAAGCAAAGTCTTTGTGCTCAATGGGTATAAAATTCCAGTGATGTTTCTACTGTTTAGGAGACCCTCTAATATCCAGAGAGAAACATAAGGATTCCCATTTTCTTCTTTCTCTTTTAGCTGTCTATATGGAAAGACATTGGTCCCAGAAGTAGAGGGTGGCCCTCAGCCTACGGTACACATGATCTGGACCCCGGTGCCCCAATCAGTGACCCTCCCTGGAGACCAGAAGGAGCAGAGATGGGAGTTCCTCACTGCCGTAGCAGAGTCTGAAGAGGTTGTGCAAAGGACCTTTTCTGAAGGGATGTCCCTGGTTGAATCGGGTTCCCTATATCTGTCTCACACCCAGGCCTGGGCAGCTCTCTGGGAAGGCTGCTGTGTAGATGTGGACGGGCCTCTTCCCTTCAGCCAGGCCATATATGGCTGCCTGTATTACCTGCTGAGTGCCATTCCTCCTCTGGGCTCTGCTAACTTCCCTTTCTCTGGAATCAGCCCAGGAGGCCTTTCCAACGGCACATCCGATGAAGACTACTGGGGCCATGTCTTCTGGGACCAGGTGAGCAAAGGGAACCGCCCCGGTTTTCTACTGCTGGATGAAGGGGAGAGGAATTGGGGAAGATGCTGCATGCCATGGCAAAGACCTGGTCATCTTCTGTCCTGCAGCTAGTGTTAGCTTGCTGTGGTGCGCATGCAAAGACTAAACGGTGTTGTGCACTTTGCCCAGTTCCACCCCTCTCTCCGTTGCAGGTTGATGCGAGTACCATGCAATCAACTGTTAGTTAAGATATGTGACTCGACTTGGAAAGTGCAGATAGAAAGTTAGACTCAGTTCACCTCACCTGACATACGTAGACTAGAACGTATGTCTATAACCAAGGGTTCTTTTTAATTTGACATGGATTGAATCTGGCTGTTATCTATGTTCTGTCCTAAGGCACAGCCTCTGCTTCTCGAATAAAAATTTTTTTTCAAAATAGTCAACAAGTTGGAAGGTCTTGTTAGCAAATGACCTGACTCTTTGTAACAGTAACAGAGTTGGAAGGGACCTTGGAGGTCATCTAGTCCAACCCCTTGCTCACTCACTAGGGGGTTCAAACCGCCGAACTGCTGACCTTTCTGATCGAAAAGCTCAGCGTCTCAGACTCTGGATCTGTCTCCACTTTTCCCCACCTCCCTCCCTCTCTATCCATTCCTTTATAACTTAAGCTTTCTATCCTTCCGGTTGTTTCATCTGACATGTGAAATGCCATGTTTTTTTTATTATTGCTCTTGTACTTCCTGATATAAACACTGTCCCCTAAATTGTGATGTGTATTGGGACTAGCTCTGCATATTCAGTATAAGATTTTGGGGCCATCATTTTTTCTTCCACAGTCATAAGAGTCTCCTGAGGAGGTTTGATATCAACTTTCCACCAGCCTCCTGCCCCAGAGAAGAATATTCATCATGGGGTTCTCTAGTTTTTAAACTGAAACAACATCATTCCTAGGACCCAGATTTTATTTTGACGGTGAGGTTGAAGAAGTTTGTGTCCCAGAAGACTCCCACTCTCAAGCTGGAAGCCCTTATGGGAAAGGAATAATTGCCGGCTTTACTCTAATTTGCAGATCTTTTGCATTTGATGGCAATATTTATATATGTTGTCCGTTCTTGTTGTTAAACCTAGGATACCTGGATATACCCGAACATGTTGCTTTTCTATCCAGAAGCGGCTTGTGCTGTCCTAAAATACAGGATCCGAACACTAGAGGGAGCACTACACAATGCACAGGAACAAGGATACAAGGTAGAAGCCACTTTACAAAGGAAATGCCACATCTCTTTCCACAGAAGGCATGAAGCCAGTTTTTTAATTAAAGAAGTTCTCTTTGGCTTAAACTGTTTTTAATTTTACATTTCAGCAAGTTTAATTTAAAAAAAAAGCAAAATTCTGGAGCAGCAGCAAAAAGTCCTTTGAAACCAGAGTAGCTCTAAACAGTTACGAAAGCTGAACTGGCTTGTTTTCTTGCAGACGTTTCATTATCCTACCTAGGTAACATCATCAGTGATAGTCCTAGGATGTTATCTAGTTTGGGTAACGAAACATCTGCAGGAAAACGAGCTCAGAGAGCATCAAGGACCCCTCATTTCAACCCTAAGCTACAAATATTCTCCTTTATTAGTTACAAAAGCCTTGATGATATTCAGAAGCAGCTCTTGCAATCTGAAGTGGGGAAGACTGGAAGTAGAAGGGCTGGAGGTGGTGTCTAAATTGAGGAGATTTTAACTCTTTCTCAGAAGTTAGATGACTTCCTTTCCAGATTTGTCTAGCTTTGAAGACAAGTCAGCGATCTCTTCTCTGTTCCTCAGAAAGCATAAATGGTTAGAACAGGCAAGGTGCTCAACAGGCTAATTTGAAAATAATGTATGCAAGAATTTCTGAAGTAGTACAATGGAAAATTCAGGGTGAGTTCTAGCTTTCCCTAGAATTTATTAAATAAAGTAATTTAGACCAATCACCAGTAACACCACATGAATATATAAATCATTTGAAAGTAAGCTAGATAAATCATTGGAGCCCTGGTGGCACAGTAGTTAATAAGCAGTATTGCAGGCTAATTCTGCTGACTGCTAGCAGTTCAATTCTCACCAGGCTTAAGGTTGACTCAGCCTTCCATCCTTCTCAGGTCGGTAAACTGAGGACCCAGATTATTGGGGACAATATACTGATTCTGTAAACTGCTTAGAGAGTGCAATAAAGCACTATGGCGCAATATATCAGTCTATTGCTATTGGAGTAAGTTTCTAGTGCTCAGTGTTATGGCAATAGGCTTAAACAACAATGAACAATTTCTAAGGTTCAGACTCCTTTAGATGTTGGCTGCTAAAACTCCAGTGATGCTTGTGTAACAAAACATGGATTCAGAGGGCACAAGCATGGAAGCATTTCTCAAATGTGTTGAATTTACATTTACTGACAAAGAAATAAAGAGAGACTAGTATGTAACTATTTCAAGCTATTTAGCTCTCGTCAGCTAGCCATACTCTTCTGGGATTCAAACCCAGGCTACATATTAGGAAGATGTATTAACCTCTAAGCCACGGGCTCTCCTTGCTTTGTTGGCTATATCAGGGTAGAGATTAAGTGGGGGTTTTTTCCGGTGAGACCCGTCTATCAGGGCAACCTGGTCTACCCATATATGGGACGGAGCATACTGCCTCCACTTTCTCAACATTTCTTCACATTTCTCAAGTATGCTACTTGTTGCTGAGGGTTTAAAGTCAGTGAATTTAAGTCTCAGTAAATGTTATGGTACGCTGTAGGGATAGGGTGGGGGTTATGCCTTTGAAACAGTTTTGACTCCTGATGACTGTCCGGACTAATCCCTGCAGTTTTCTTTGCAAGACTTTGGAAGTGGCTTGCTATTGCCTTCTTCCTAGAGCTGAGAATAAGCGACTGGCCCATGATCACCCAACCAGATTGCTTCCTAAGGAGGGACTAGAATTCAGAATTTCCTGATTTCTAGCCTGATGCCTTAACCATTGCACCAAACTGGCTATAAAGACTGGCAACATCTAACTGAACTAATATCAGAAAACATCTTGACTTGCCAATTGGATCCAGACAATGGCCTTCATGTGCCAGCTTCCTGGTGTTCTCTCCTTTCCTATAAACATGTGGCTGAATACTGGAGGTGCTGCTTCCCAGCAAACCAGTGCACCTGGGTGGAGAAGCTGCTCCAGGATGACCAAAGGGCCAATCCTGTGACTGCTGCAGCTCTGGAATATAGGACCGGCCCATGGTGGGGCTGGAAATCTCCGCCATAGGTGGTGGCATGTGCAACTTTGCAGGTGGTGCAACGTGCAAAAAAGGAGCGCAGCCCTCGCCGGCTGGAACAAAGTAATGGTGCTGATGTGGTGGAGGGGCAGCCCAAGCGGGCTGAAATGGTGGTGGTGATGGCTGGAAGGTGCAGAAGCGAAGCGCTACTTGCATTTGCGTGGCATCATCATTCCCCCTTCACCGCGATATATTTGTGCCAGCTGGTGGCATCAAGGCAGCCCTCGTCTCCTGCCACTTGGGGCTTGGAGCGGTAAACCGCATCCGGGAAGCACTACAGCAGAGAGAAGCAGCCGGAGTCAACCCTAGCTTTGCTGTCCATTGCGGATGCTAGTTCGACCCCCTGCAAACTCTCGAGGAGGCTGGCCGTTGTTTCCTGTGCTGCTTCAGCCAGCTTTCCTCAAGAAATGAGAATTTGCAGGGGGACAATCTAGAGTCCGGGCTGGCTATAAGAGAAACGGTCATTCTCGACCACATTTGAGATTTCTAGCTGCAATAGACAGCAAACCTAGGGTTGACCCCAGGCGCTTCTCTCCCCTAATAGGTAGCCAAGCTAACTGCCTGAAAGACCCCATACTGTCCCTGGGAGTCAAAGGGCTGAAGCGTGGGAACTTTGGTTGAGCTCCTCGAGAAAAATGCGATGATTTCTCTGCAGACCACCAACATTTTCTCATGG
>JANHFT010007887.1:43295-55244 GCA_032467955.1 Pseudoxenodon macrops | reverse complement strand
ATTCAGTTCCTTGATGGAGGGCTTCTTTGGCACTGGGATGATAGTGGAGCGTTTGAAGCAAGAAGGAACATGGCACAATCTTGTTGAAGATTTGGGTGAAGATGTGGGCCAATTGATCAGCACAGTTGGAAGTTTATACTAACATTAATAGATGTGATCATCCCTAACCATATAGCATCTATTTTTTTCCTGATGTGTGGCTTTTATTTTGAAGGTAACATAGTTGGTTGACTAATGTTAATTGAAAATTCAGTTTCAATATAATTAATTGAAAATTCAGTTGCAATATAAATACTGACTGCTAGAAATATGAGTACAGCATAGGAAGTGAAGCTGTGGAATTTAAACACTTGTGTCTTTGTTCAGTAGATCCGTTAGTAGTTTGGGCATTTGCCTTTAAATATCTAAAACATCCTGAAGCAATGAAATACTTCAACGATCCCTGAACAGTTGGCTGAGAGCCATCTTTTATTAGTTTCATGAATCCATCCCTTTTTAAACAGAATATCTGAAGATAAAATAACTGGATGATAAACAATCAAGCGACAGAAAATCTAGTTTGGAATGTATTTTGTATTTGTCCTGGCATAAAACCTGTTTAACCACAGAATTTTTGAAGAAAATCTCCTAAGACCTTCCCTTTCCCCCACAATGCTCAAGCAACAGTTATTAATTGCAGGAGGTTCCATTATATTGTAAATCTGTACCACAAAAAAATCAACCTTAAGAGAAAGCTATTTTAGGAATAGAATTTTCAGTTCTAAACAGCTAATTTTTTGATGTATTGCTACAGGAGGAAGATTGGGAAAAATTACCTATTCAAAAGAGGGAATTCGCCTGTGTTCATTTCTTGCAGATAGTATTCTCAACACACTTTTGATGGAAAAATCTAAAGTAAACCTTGTTCTGGATCATATTATTTCAGACTTTTAAGATGTGCATTTTTGTAATGGTAGAAGGGGGTGTTTCGCCATATAGAAAGGCCAACTAGTTTGTCATATGAAACATACCTTGAAGTCTGTTATTCAAAGCATATGCTTTATAATCTAATGAAGGAAAAGGCAATTATTCAGATGTTTCCATTCTAAAGCAGTGGCCATGATCCAGGAAAGAAATAAAAAAGCATCTAGGTTTTTGGTTTTTCGAAAGGGGCTCCCTGCAGCTGCTTGAGATCAGCTTTCAGAATGAGCTGTACCAGTAAAGCACAATTCCTTGAGATTTGGGGTACATGTAGGGTCTTTTAGTTTGAAAACATACACTTTGCCAAAAGTAAAGTTAATGGGGAAAGCCAGATTTTCTTAATGACTTCACAATTCACTTAATAACTGCAGTGATTTACTTAACAATCATGGAAGCGTAAATTGACAGCCTCCTGCAACCCTCTGCCAGTGAAAATGGAGCTCGGGAGGGCCGTGACCTTTCGGGCCACCACAAGGGCCCCTGACACGAGTGACATCGAGCTAGCCACGCCCACCCTGGCCACGCCCACTCGGCCCTGCGAGGTCAAACACAACCCTGATGTGGCCCTCAATGAAATTGAGTTTGACACTCCTGCACTAGATGGCAGCATTAAAGGGAAAGGATCCGGAGTGTTCTCACTCCATCCAATTAAGTGGAATGGATAGATACCTCAGGGAGAGATGGCTTGCAAATAACCTAGCCCTGTGCCATGTTGAACTTTAAAAGTGATAACTAGAACCTTGAATTCCACCCTGAAAGAAATTGGAAGCCATAACAAACCAGGGATACCCAATACTGCACAAGCTGCCAAGTTCTGGAACAGTTGTAACTTCAGGGTACTCTTTAATAGCAATAGCACTTAGACTTATATACTGCTTTATAGTGCTTTTACAGCTCTCTCTCAGCGGTTTACAGAGTCAGCATATTGCCCTCAACAATCTGGGTCCTCATTTTACTGACTTCAGAAGGATGGAAGGCTGAGTCAACCTTGAGCCTGGTGGGAAACAAACTGCCAAACTACTGGTAATCAGCAGTCAGCAGAAGTGCATTCTAACTACTGCGCCACCACATGTTGAGCTTTAAAAGTGATAACTAGAACCTTGAATTCCACCCCGAAAGAAACTGGAAGCCATGACAAGCCAGGGGTACCCAATACTGCACAAGCTGCCATGTTCTGGAACAATCGTAACTTGATATTATTCTTTAATGGCAATTGCATGTGCAGCATGTTACAGTAGTTCAATCAAGAAGTGGCAAAAACTGACTAAAGGAAAAGTACCACTAAAAAGAAAACAGTAACTATTTCTGAGTCATAAAAGTGAGGCAATTTTGGCTATTCAGACATTTAAATTGTAGATTTTATACAATTAGTGGAAAATAATTATTTATCTTCCTCTATGTAATAAAGTGGATTTTTTTTTGCTTATGGTTCTCCTGTAAGCGTGATTTATTTTTAATAGAACTTTGTTGCTCTCTGAGTTATTCTTCATTCTGTCAGAAAAAAGAACTAAAATGCAACTATAAGCATGTAGATTGGCCATCACCCATAATTCTTTCCTTCAGTAAATGTGTCTCCTTCTCCCCTCCCTCCCAGTGATAAAATTTCTCCACAATCCTCCTGTTCTGAAAAGAACTGGGTATCTCATTAATTTATCTTTCAAATTGAGGTTTTGATGGTGGCATTAATCATGACATGGCTTTATCTGAGAAGAGATAGTAAAAGAGTACATGACAATAAGTTAACCTTTCTCAACCTGATGTCATTCAGATAACTGAAACTTCCAGAATACCAACCAGCATGGTTAAAGTATTGGGGTTTCAGTATTACGACTTTCAGTCGTACTTTTATCTATTTGGATTGAATCATGTTGGAAAAGGCCAATAGGCAAAGTTCATAGTAGAATTGTTGCAGTTTCATCCAGAGTAAAATTTAATGTCAATATGTAAACTATTTTGCTAAATGTTAACTCCATGATTGACTATCTGCATTTAGTAGAAAGATAGTGTAATTTACACCATAAATGCATAGCTGGATTAGAAAAATAGCCAAGAAAGGACACCAGCTTGTAATTATTTAAGCCAGAGTTCCCCAACTTTTCTGGTTTTGGAGAAAGGGGTGAATGGGAGAGGGGATGGTTTGCCTGCAACTTGCACAAGTGGGGATGCATGCGCGTGCCCTTCTGTGGCACGGTTCTGAATGGCTCACAGCCTAATAGTGGGCTGCAGCTTGTGGACCCCTGACTTAAGCAATTCAAGGCCGATGTTGCACTGTTCTAATATACCATATTTTTGGAGTATAATATGCACCTTTTTCCCCCCTAAAAGAGGGTTGAAATGTTGGTGTGTCTTATAGATTGAATACAACCATTTTTTGCCTCCTGAAGCCGTGTCCCAGTGTCCCATTTTTGCAAAAAATGGGGCTGTTTTTTGCAAAAATGGAGTGCGCAGAAAGTTTGGGAGGCCTGCAGACTGCTCCTTGGGGCTGGGGGGGGGGGGAATTTTTTTTTCTTACTTACCTCTTCAAAATCTTGCTGTGTTTTATACTCTGAAAAATACGGTATGCCCTTCTGGCCATTATGGTGCTAAGAAGAGGGAGTAGTTTTGTAAATAAGCTGCAACTAGCCTTAGCCATATTGTCTTCACAAATTCCTTGATGAAAATTTGTAACTTGTAAGTGGGGCTGTAGCCAATACAGACTTTAATGTATTTCTGCTGCTTCCAGTCACAACTTTGACCCAGCCAGTTGAATGAATAGAAGGAAAAAATTGAAGTGCTCTTATCAGATAAACTGGCATTCTTTCTAACCAAGTTTGAGTAGACTGGGGGATCAAACAGAGGAAAACATTCACCAGTGGGACAGAGGAACAGAGAGATTTAGGATCTGTGGATTATGCAGGGAATGCATGTGGTTTGAGTTAATTGTGAGATGAAAGAAGCCACCAACAAGGATTATACTGTATATCTTAAAGTAAACAAACAAATTAGGTGGTATTAGGAGAATATCTGAATTTTAAAAAAATGAAGAATTGATTAAATTAAATCTTGTTAACCTTTGCTTGCGATACCATTTTGGATTCATTTGAATATCATTTAGCCATTTTTAAAAATGGCCCCCAAGGTCTGTGAGGTAATGGAGCGGGTGGTATTTTTCAGTTGCAGCCCGTGTATTATGGGACAGCTTCTTTTCAGAAATTATATTGGTGCCATCATTGTTGACCTTCCAGAAACTATAGAAGACACAGCTATTCTATGCAAAACTACTTTGGGTAGTGAATATCATCATATGGTATGGCGGATTTGTCTTTTCTTGATTTTAGTTTTTTATGATGATTTGTATTATGTAAACCATTAAGATTTCTTTTGAGTCTGGCAATATATACGGTCAATATAATAAACTAATAAATGAGGTATTTACAGAAGTATATAACACAGACTACAGCATGGTTCAAAATAAAGCTTAACATTGTTTGTTATATCTCAAAAAAGGATTTTGCTTTGATCCCTTTAATTGAGCAGAGCAATTTAGCAGGCATAGCTAAACAAAATTTTGGAAAACCTTTTCAAACTCTCTTTCAAAGATGTTTAAATCTGAATCTATGACTTGTTCCTATTTTAAAAGTACGTATCAGAGATCGTAGTTTGTTCTTAGCTACCAATTTCTGTCTAATTTCGAAAGGGCAAACAAAAAGTCTTGATAGCAATAGCACTGAGATTTATATACCACTTCACAGTGCTTTACAGCCCTCTCTAAGTGGTTTACAGAGTCATCCTATTGCCCCCAACAATCTGGATCCTCATTTTACCAATCTCGGAAGGATGGAAAGCTGAGTCAACCTTGAGCCGGTGAGACACAAACTGCCAAACTACTGGCTGCCGGCACTCAGCAGAATTAGCCTGCAGTACTGCTTTTTAACCACTGTGCCACTACGTGGTTGGTTGATAAGCAACCCAACTAAAGCAGTGGTTCTCAACCTTCCTAATGCTGCGACCCCCATCGACTAGAGCTGCGATGGCTGCCCCTGAGAGATGGGGGGGGCAGTGCGTGCAGACGACGGTACCAGTTTCGCTTTCGTTCCCCCCCTGGTGGGAGCGGAGCAGGTGGGCGGGGCTTCCGCTTTGGCGCAAAAGGAGGTGGGAGGGGCACGGGAGAGAGCGGCAACTTCTGGCGGGGCTGTGGCGGCCCTTCCAGGTGGCAGGTGCGGAGAGGACATTGCTGGCCTTGGCGGGCAGTCCAAAGGAAGGGCCACCTTCTGCGCCCATCCCGGGACCCGAGACCTCGAGATCCCTCGCAGAGCCCCTCGGGGCGATGGGCAGGAAAATTGGCAAGCGTGGCCCTTCCCTTGGGGTGGGGGGACCGTCGGGGCTGCCTGGCCGGAGAGTCTCCAGCCTGGGTTAACGTCACGTTTTGCTGCCCTTCTGATCCTGGCCCTTCCTCTCACTCCTGCTAGGGTGAGGCACCTGTGCTTCTTCCCGGGGCCCGGTGCAGCCTTGACGCCCCTGGCTGGTGCAGATCAAGGCGCTGCTGGCAAGTTCGGCCTGCTTTGCTCTCCCCCCCACTTTTCTTGGCTGGGGCCCAGCGGGTTCAGGCGAGGGCTGGAGCGAAGCCTCCTCCTGGGGGGGTCGGACCCTTCCTCCTGCGTGCTGCCACCCAAAACTTTGCTCAGCATCCTGGGACTCGCTTTCCCCAAAGTGGCTGAAAGCGCTGCTTGTCTCTGCCTCAAGGCTCCTGGTTGGCGTCTCAGTTCCTAAGACCATTGGAAATATGTGTTTTCCGATGGTCTTAGGCGACCCCTGTGAAAGGGTCATTCGACCCCCAAAGGGGTCACGACCCACAGATTGAGAACCGCTGAACTAAAGGATCGCCATTATTTACCTAATCATTCCTCTGGGAGAAATAAGTAAAAATTCAGGTTTACTGAGGCATTTAAGCAAGACAATCATTTATAAACTTATGTAGTCAACCTCAAATGTACTTGTTTTTTTTCTAAATATTCTTTGGTTAAGTATTTCTCTAAATTCTAGCATTGTTCTCTTGTTATTTTTAAAATCAAACTACGTTTAAAATTAACTACAACATGAAAAAATTCACCCGCTGGTAAAATGAGTGCATAATATAGTGGAGGTGGTGCTGTGAAATACTCCGAAAACAACAAAATTAGCCACGTTATGTGACTCTTTAAGGTTGAAAAACAAATCATTAAAAAAATTATCAATGGAACAGCTGCTACTTGTTAGGCACATAATAAATATTGGCTAGGATTCAAAAAAAACCATATTATTGGTTTTATGCATTAGAAGATTTATGCACAGTGCGTTTTGAATGAAGCATATAATGGAACTATTTTGAGAAGATTGAGAAAAATAATATAAGGTATGACAGATCTGAAGGCAATGTTAGTATGAAAATTAATCAAATTCCCTGCTTTTTTGTGTCTAAGCTACTTTTTTGGATCTACTTTAGTACTTGCTGGAGTATTTTAAGTGGTTTAAAAGCAATTAAAAAAACCTGAAATGCACCAGTCTGTACCAGCTTCTAAATGCCTTTGAGCCTTATATATCTAAATAAGTTATTGATTATAGAAACAAGGAATATATACTTAATAGGAATTACATCTCTACTAATGTAATAAATGTTGCATAATGTGGAAAGATAATAAAAATGCTAGTGATTTACCTCTTCTTTATCTCAGTCTTCTCCACGCAGGGAGTACATGTATCCATGAGGTTATTGGAATTAAGGGATTCAAGAATTAAGGGCTGGCCTTAAAGTTAGGAACTGATAATACATTATTTAGAGCATGGGTGTCCACTTTTTGACTAGCCTGGATCACACTTGAGTGACGAGGAATTATCTTGGGTGGCATATAATATATGTAATATAGTTAATGTATATTAACTATATTACATATATTATATTAATCCAAACTTGATTGCAGAAAATACGACTTCAGCAACAGAGTGG
The DNA here is from genome assembly GCA_032467955.1 of Pseudoxenodon macrops. Taxonomy (NCBI): domain Eukaryota; kingdom Metazoa; phylum Chordata; class Lepidosauria; order Squamata; family Pseudoxenodontidae; genus Pseudoxenodon; species Pseudoxenodon macrops. Next base: position 48,322 of record JANHFT010007887.1, on the reverse strand, counting down.
TCAATGCCTGGAATGCTGTACCTGACTCCATTGTTACAGCCTCAAACCCTCACAACTTCAACCTCAAACTGCCTACCGTGGACTTCACCCCATTCCTAAGAGTAAAAGGGGGCGTGCATAAGCACACCAGCGTGCCTACTGTCCCTGTCTTACTGTCCCCATTTTCTGTACTTACTTCCTATGTTTATGTTTACACTTATACCTGCTATCTTGTACATGTTTAATAGATACATAAATAAAATATATAATTTTAATGTTAAAAGTTTATGATCTTGATTATTAGGTATTCAGGGCTGTATGTGAGCTGCAAGATGGACACACTTTATTTAGCAAATATGTAATTATTAACTTTTTAAATTCATTAATGAAATTTATGAAATGCATTCTAGGGTATTGAAGGAACTTGCAGATGAGCTAGGTGAACCTTTACATGTATTATCTTTGAAAAATCCCAGAGTGCCAGGTGAATGGAAGAAGGCAAACATTGTCCCTGTTTTCAAAAACTCTGGAGTGGAAAATGAATATCCAGACCCTGTATGCCTAACAACGTCTTGATTTTTGAGTAGTTAATAAAGCATTTTGTAATGTAGGGTAGTAAGTATTAGAAGCCAACATAGATTTGACAATAAAATCAAATTGTCAGACCAATCTGCTCATATTTTGTGATTGGACATCTTTAGTAGACTATAGAAATCGCTTAGATTAAATATTAACCAACATTATGTAAACCGCGACATTATAATTAGAAAGTTAGTGAAATATAGGCTGTGTGATAATAAATGGATATAATTTTTTTCATATTCAGTGGACTCTGTGATTCTTCATCAAATCTATGTTCAACATCAGTTGCATATTACATAATACCCAATGAGGTATTAAGTAATATCTAAACAAGGTTTATACTTACATTCTGTATTCTTCAATAGTTTTATTGATGGACCAGATAAAGTGATGAACTGCTTATCAAATCTGAGCATAACACAAAATTGATTGGAGACTTTAAAGACAGAATCAGGCAGCATACAAGTTTAATAAGTAAAAACAAATAAATTTCCACAGGGATATTGTTGAACGTTTTTCATCTTTCTTGATGTCATCTTCAAGGATCAGCTGCTTCAGCTCTATCAAGCCTCTCTTCCATTCAAGGGAGGTCATGTACTCAAATGCTAAGACATAATATTTTAAGTCCTAATTTATATAGTAGGCACCCTTTATAATAATTTCAGATTGTTCTAAAAACTCAGCTTTTAGAAACAGAAAATAGCTCACTCCGTGGACAAAACGTCCTTCTGTACCAGATAAAAGGCCAGTACAGGAATGCCAAGAAGTTCTGTATACTTAATTCATCTTGTAATAAATGTTTTTTTAATCTTTTAATCTTTCTGAATAGTCTGAGAATACTCAGTAAAAATTCTCATCTAATAAACTTCAGTCCCACATGCTTGTCATTCTCATGTCATTATAGTGGCTATTGCTACTGTAAAGCACCTCTTATCACTGGAGCTCAATTCCTAGTGATTCCCCCTAGGCACACCGAAGCTGGTTGGTTCTGGCAACAATACCAAAGTGATTTGCTGTTATTTTCTTCCTGGAACTTTATATTTGAAAAAAAAACAAAAAACAGGTTTTCTCTGATTTGGCCCCCTTTTACAGAATGTATTTCCAAAACTACAGCTTTCTTGTATACATCCGCAAAGAAATGCCTGCTTATATCTAGGCATACAGTTTGAAGATAATGAGGGTTGTAGCTGAATATGTGAAGAGAGAGAGACCTACACCTTCGTTCTGAGGCTGTATATCTCTATACTACAAACCTGACCCAAACTGGATTAATTCCAAGTCCAAAGCCAAAAATTATTCTGCCAACAGTAATGGGTATTATTATGATTCATTTACTAAAAGGATAACGGCCTTGGGGAGTAAGGAGAGACAGAGAAGCAAACAGTCCTCTTGAAATAAGGGAAGAATAATTATCCATTAAACATGTTAACAGTACTATAAATTGCCTATCTGGCAATAACATCAGCATGTATGCACAGCACCTTTCCAACTAATGAAGAGCGTCCAATTCTCAGACCCAATTTAGCACACTGTTTACGCTTCTTTATTCCTTTCTCTTCCCCCCTCTCTTTTCCTGATTAATGAGGTCAGGAAAAAATGCTTCATGCCAATAATAGTTTGTATTAACCACAGGAAGCACAACTCAGTACTTTTCCTCACAATGCCTGTTAGCAAGGGAAAAAAAGAATAGGAGAAAAACCTGAACAACTAAGTTCACGCACAAACTGCCCAAGAAAGAGCACTCAGCCTGCCAAGAGCGCTGCAGGAAGATTCATAAGTGACAGCGTCATTTAAAGCAAAATACTCATTTCAACTTAAAGGAATCAAGATATTTTTTTTACTGACAACTTGGCATTCAGCCTATAAATAGCAATAATACTAATATTATCAACAAGTATTTCTTTTACTATCAGTATTATAAAATGAATAATTAGCAATTAGCAGTATTATAAAATGATGGCTAATATTTATTTGCATCTCTGGAAAAAAAACCCATCCACACGATTGCAACAGATGCCAAAACCTGGAGGCAAAACTTGGATGGGATCCTTGTGATTCACATACTTCAAAAATAAAAACTACACCTCACAGACATATTCAAATTATGGAGATTTGGGAAAGGGACGCTACAGCATGATGCTTTATTTTACATGACCTCTGAACTTTAAATCATGAAAATATGCCGCTTTCGGCCACAGAACAAGGAGAAGAAGCAGTATGTTTTTATTAAGTTCTAAAACTGCAGTGGCCCAAAAGTATCTGAGCCTAGTTCATGAGACCTGCAATACAAGAAGGGTAGCTGTCTGTTTTTCTCTTCCAAATTTCAGTATTTTTTTCTTTGCCTGTCTCATTTCTGAAGTTAGAGAAAGAAGAGGAAATGTTATTTAAAAATGCCTATAAGAATAAAGTTGAGAAAGCACCCAAAGCAGAGGTGAGTTCCTAATGGTTCGGACCGGTTCTACCGAGTAGGTAGTAGACCGCTGGTGGCATCACAGAATCGGTTCTGGTCCATGGATGCCGCCATCTTTTTTTGGGGGGAATTTTTTTTTGGGAAAAAGACATGTGGGTGCCCACGTGGCGTGGGAGGCAGCAAACCAGCGGCGAGGTAAGTTAGAACCCACCCCTGACCCAAAGCACAGTTTCTTTCCAACCACTTGCTAGTACAGCTACATGTTTGTGCATACTGTATGGGTGTGTTACGAAGTACAGAATGGGCTGCATATGCTATACCTTGTTCATGTTCAGAAAGACAAAGAGAGAAAGATGAGTTTAGAACTGTCACCAACATTCCAAGATGCCGCCCAATTGCCTCTTCCGAAGAAAAGTACCACGAGTATTCTTCATATTTTTTTCGCTTCTGGCAGAGAAGAGAATCTGATCCTGATTACATAATTCCCATCAAGGTATCAAGTTGGGTTGAAAAATAAAAGCGGATGGTAATGTCCACAGTTTTATTTACACACACACGTACACACACACACACGTACACATAGAGCTATATGAAATCCATATTAAAAGAAATCACATAAATGTTGAGCACATCACAGCAGCAGGAAAATTTGACCTGAAAAACCAACAAAACCAAATGCATGTAATTTAATAAATTATAAACCTATTTTACTGGCATCAGCAGGAGATGAGTATAGGGACCAGATAAGAAGAGAGAAAAGGTAGTCATAGATGAATCATTTTTATTTCTCTTAGTTTATTATGTTTGTGAATCGGTCAAGTTAAGCTTTTTTCAATTCATTTTTTAAAGTTATCTTTGTAAATTCAGTTTAAAATAATCTATTTCAAGATTTTTCTCATGGCTGTTATTGATAAATTATCTCTATTTTTCTTGGGTTTAGCCCATTTCTGTAACTTACCAAGACTATCTCGAATTTTAATTCTCAGAGACATAAATGTGATTATGTTCCTATCTACTGTAGGATATAAAATCAATCTCGCATGTATTATTATTATTTCTTTCATTCATTAAATATAAAACTCAGTCAACTGAACATTAAAAAATGCATCACAAATACCATTGACTGGTACAAATGGTTGATACAGGTTGCTGCCAGCGTCCTGGATATCAACCAAATATCTTCTTAAGATTTATGATGTTCTGAATAGCGTGGGTTCCCCCCCCCCCAGTTCTGCTGGTGTTATTGCAGGAAGCTGCAATTTGTTGATGTATCTTAAAAAATTCTTGGACATGGTACCAAGTGCCCCGATGACAGGGGGTACAGTTACATGTTTGATCCATAATTGCGTAGTTTCGATGGCCAGGTTGCGATATTTTGTGTGTTTTTCCAGTTCTTTTTCTTCGACTCTGGCATCTCCTGGTACTGCGATGTCAATAAATTGTACGTTTGGGTTTTTGACAACTGTGATATCTGGCATGTTGTGTTCCAAATGACAATCCGTTTGTATTCAAAAGTCCCACAAGATCTTCACCTTCTCATTTTCGATAACTTTTTCCACTTTATGTTCCCGTGACTTTTTGGATACAGGCAAGTTATATATTTTTTTATAATGACCAGTGCAGAGGTGGGTTCCTACTGGTTCGGACTGGTTCTACTGAGTAGGTAGTAGACCGCTAGTGACGTCACGGAGCCTGTTCTGCTCTGTGGGCACCGCCATCTTTAAAAAAAATATATTAACATTTATTTTTTCTTCTTCTGCGCATGTGCAGAAGCTGAGTTTCCAGCACTGCACATGCATTGCCATCTTGTTTTCGGCCTTTAAAAAAAAAAAAATCAGAGCTTTTTTCTACTGCGCATGTGCATGCACATGAGGTGCGTGTGTGTGTGCAAGGCACGGCCACGCAACATGGGAGGCAACAAACTGGCGGTGAGGTAAGTTAGAACCCATCCCTGGACCAGTGGATTAATTTAGCAACTTGGTCATGTCTAGCTTTGTAATCAGTTTGTGCAATTTTGCTGCATTCACATATTAAATGTGAAACAGTTTCGACTTTG
>JANHFT010007887.1:31362-43195 GCA_032467955.1 Pseudoxenodon macrops | reverse complement strand
CCCATTTGCTGTTAGAACTGTTTTCCATTTTTGCATATTTGCTTTAAAAAATGTACAGATATTTTTGCTGATTCCAAAGTTATTTTTGCTTGGTAAACAGACTAAATGAATACCCCTTGTAATTTATAGTCATGCTAGTTCAGAGCAGAATATTCTTCCAACAAGTCATTATGAAGTTTTAAAAGGTTGCAAACTTTTCATCAACTACTGTTTAACATGCAACAGTATAAGTTACTATTCTATTCACAGATTGTATATCTTTTTGTTATTCAGCCTTAATGTTTAGTTAACTGTAAACATTTCTCTTTTATGTTTTTGATAGTAAAACAGATACTCTGATTGGTCTCCAGTTGCTACTAAAGATGGCAATTTTGCATTTAAAAAAATCTTGGCACCTCCAGCTGAATATCCTTTCCCAGAAAGGGATTATCCTTTTCTCACTGTCTGAAAAATATGTCTATTCTAGGCATATGCAGAGATCTTCCTCCTTTTGGAAAGTTTTTAATAAAAAAAACAACCCACACTCATAAGCAAAATAACCTCTGAATGATATTATTTAAAATATATTACCATTTAATGCACTTGCTAATGCAAAGCATTGCTGAATATCAACAAAGAACATAGATTTGCATATGCATGAGAAATTTAGAGAGATCTATTACAATTTTGTGTAACTGGAATAATATTTTTAATGATAGAATGTCATTGATATATTTATATATTTAAGTGTGAGGGTTATTTTTTAGATCTTTAGTGATGATATGTGCATATTTATATTTGAAGAAGAACAAGAGCAGAAGTTGCTGAATTTACTGAAGTTGGAAGAAAGGGAAATGATTTTGCTTTTGGACAAAACCAAAACAAGCAGGAAAGCATGTTCATGTTGACATCATTAATAACCTCATTCTCATGCCTGAATGCAGCTTGACAATGTTTTTAGTGAAATGTAGGCAAACTATGAAGGAAGATAATATTTTTAAGGTTGAAAAAATGAAAGAAAAGAAAAATAAATTCGGCGGAGACACAAATGTGACTATGTTCCTATCTCCTGTAGCATATAAAATCAATCTCATGTGTATTTTGGTCAGAGGTGGCTTCCTACCAGTTCTATCTAGTTCTATAGAACCGGTAGTAACTTGGCAATGACGTCACGGAGCGTGGGTGACGCCGTCTTGGATTTTGCTTCTAGCAGAAGCTAGTTTTTGATTGCTGCATGTTCGCGCGTGCGTTTCACACGCACACATGCAGCACAAAACTGTAGCAAAAATATCCAGAACCCATCCCTGATTTTGGTGATTCATTTTAGTGCAGTGCAGATTGAGAAAATGTGACAAAGAAAGTTACAGATTGTTAGATAACAGAAAGGATCCATCAACTTTTACATATTTATTTCTGTGGGTTTCACTTGTCCCAAGTGAAAGAAGCATTTCTATGAACATCTGCCAAGATCCTTTTATCATAAAGCTGATTAATTGTCCCATATTTTACTTGTCTCAATGGAAAATTAATTCAATTCATTTACAGTCATTCACCAGTACTGTCAATACAGATAGAAACGTAAAAGAATAAAACAGATCCAAGCTTAACTGCCTCTTATGTAACTTTTGAATGAGAGTAATATTGTAAACGGATAACAAATGTTCTATTTTTTTGTCCAGGAACAAGAGAAAAAATGTCTTTAGGTCTTTATAATATAAAAATTGCAATGCAGTAGAAAAGGGATCGCATTTCTTGCTATTTTCACAACCGAAGAGTAATGAACCTCTGTATACAGCAGTGATGGCAAATCTTTTAGAGACCAAGTGCCCAAACTGCAACCCAGAACCCACTTATTTATCGCAAAGTGGCAACAGAGCAATTTAACCTGAATACTGAGATTTTACTACCTACAATAATGATAAACAAGGCAGAATTCAGCTAATTGTTCTAAGAAAAACGTGATAAATGCACTTTTATGCCATTTCGTTTTTTTCTGTTTTTGAAATATTAAGTTTAGCAACAACAAAAAAGAAAACTTTTTGTAATATCATTTCTCTTTCCTTCCCTCTCTCTCTACTTCTCTCCCTGTGTTTATCTCTGTTTCCCTCCCTCCCTCTCTTTCTCCCTCTTTCCCTCCCTCCCTCTCTTTCTCTCTCTCTTTCCGTCCCTCTGTCTCTTTCTCTCTCTCCCCCTCTCTATTTCTCTTTCCTGTCTGGAGGCTGACCAGCCCAGGAGCAGCGCGCCGAAGCTCAGCTGGCCGGTGGGGAGGCGGGGCATCCCAACACAGACAGCTCTGCAGGAAAAGCAACTAACTGGATGTCAATTGGTTTTTTTTTGGCAATCCAACTCAGGGTTGCATTGTGGTTCCGTGTTGTAATGGGATTCAGGAGGAGGGGACCCTGTCTCTCCCATTGTGAAGCATATGAGTGAAAAAGTTCACTCAATCAATTCCAACTTCGCGAGATCTTTTTCTTTCACGAGAACTTGGAATTGAGTGGATTTTTTTAGTCACACAAACGTGACGGAGAAACATGACGGAGCTAGACTGGGGCGACGGTGCATGTGCCCATAGAGAGGGCTCTGAGTGCCACCTCTGGCACACGTGCCATCACACGTATACATAATTGTTTTGACTCTTCCTCCTTTTGTAGCAGAAAGTGAGGCATCATACTGGATGACAGTAAATGCCCTCTGATATTATGTATTGCTTAAAAATTGGAATAGTCTGTTAAATTGGAGTGAAATGCTTACCTCCAGGCTCCAGTGTATTTTAACATTATACGTATCTCTTTTTTGGGCGGGCGAGGATGTACCAACAAGTATTAAATGATATTTATTTCCCCAAAATTTTGGATCAAAATGTGCCTCCTTTGTTCTGATAACTTCTTGTTTTAGCACAATATGTTTGATATATATATATAGCCTAAAAACTGCAGTCTGGATAGATTTTTCTTTCATAAGAAATGTGAAAGTAAGTAATGGAGTAAGAAGTCAAAAAGCTCCATTAGTCAGGAAAAAGCACAGAGCATTAAAAAAATAACTCTGCAATTTTTGATCAACTTTATGAAGTACCATCTCAGCATTTATATGTCTGAACTTTTTTCAGATCAAAGGTCTAATTCACATTTATTTAAAATTGGTCCCTTATGACTAATGATAGATTCTGATGAACTGTGTAACAATAGAATGACTCAGGTTTAATAAATTACATCCATATGGTAGGCTTGTTTGCAAAAGCAATTTGGAAATAATATAGGCAAGGAAATATGCTTCCTCCTCTCGCTTGACATTTTATTCCAAGTCAAAGGACACTTTAACTACTGTACAGAGTCTTTTTTATTTTTAAGAGTGGATATATAATCTGAAAGTACAAAAACAAGACATTCTTTTTAATGTACATTATATAGTTTTGTGTCTCAAATTATAAATAGCTTTGAAGTTATAAACTAATATTGAAAATTTCACTCTTGAATGAAAAAGAAAGTTTAAAACTGCATTAATTAAATGGGCAACAATAATCCCCCAAAATTTTGTAAGATACATTTATATCATTAACAAAACGTAAGGGTTACCTGGTAGTTATAGTTATAATGGAGATTCTTGGATTTTTTGTTGTCTTCAAAGGCTGTTTTGTGTGTTTTCCCAGTGTGCTGGGAAAGATTGAGGGCAAAAGAAGAAGGGGACAACAGAGAATGAGGATGGAATCACTGAAGCACTTGGCGTGAGCTTAAATGGACTCCAGAGGATGGTAGAGGACAGGAAGGCCTAGAGGAACGTTGTCCATGAGGTCATGATAGGTTGAACATGACTTCGCAACTAATAACAACAGTGTGAAATGCTGCAGCAATTTATACATATTTCAGTAGTTTTTAGTACTATTTTAAAAATATATTCCCATATTATTTTAATAAACTTACAATATATTGCTGCCCATCTCACAACAGTAGTCCTGAGTGCCAAAGAAATTTATTTATTTATTTATTTATTTATTTATTTATTTATTTATTTATTTATTTATTTATTGTTTATTTATTTGTTTGTTTGTTTATTTATTTATTTATTGAGAGGAAAATGTATTGATATACAAGAAAAAAGAGTGAAAAATGTATTTATTTATTTAAAAAGGGAAAGGGAAACTATTTGGTTGTATTACACTCGTCTGTTCCTTATTAAAGCTAAATTGAATAAAACAACCAAGAACAACAATAAGAAACATACACATAATGGCAGTGGAGGCCCGAAACAGTCCCAACAATAGTACCCATCTTATGGGCCCTGTTAACCCCTAAGTCTTATATCTAGGCAAAGAGCTATGTTTTTAAGGCTTTCCAGACACCATCACAAGTGGGATGGGCGGATGTTCCACCATAAAGTTTGTTTTTAAATCCCATCAGATGCCATTTCCTGACTGATGGGACCTGGACTATGCCCCTTTCATTGGACCTAGTAGATAGGTAAATATAACTGGAAAAGCAGTCCTGCAAATGTCCTATGCATCTGTTTTGCAAGTTGGCAATGTATACCCAATAAATGGCACTGTGTTTCAGTTCTTCGTCTCTTGGGACTACAGTACTACACCAATAGTGGTGTAGTGGCTGTGAGGTACTATGCTTGTTGATTATTTTCAGATTTTGGTACTTTTCATTCCCTTTTGGGATTGTTCCTGAAGTTTTCTTTGGTATTATTATTATTTTCCTATACCTCATCTTCCATTTTAATATTATCTCAGTCAGCTTTCTGGATATTTGAGGTAATTGACCAATTTTGGAAACTGAGCTATTGATCAATGAAGGTTGGCTTTTGTAAACCTTAGTAATTGGCTATAGTTTTTATTTGATTATGATATCCAGGAAAGGAAAAATATACAGTTTTGTTCTTTTTCCATTGTACATTTTATTACTGAAGTTTATTGATTTAAGTGGCGCAGATGCTCTTCTAGAAGTGTTCTTGCTGCAACCCTTAATTCAAGAAACGTTTATGTTATAACCCACATTTATTTCTTAATAATTAACTTTAGATTAACTGATTAACAGGTTAACTGAAGTTAACTGATTAACGTCAGACGTTGCTTCAATGCTTCAGCAAGTATTGAGAGAGAAAGTTCGTCTCCCATTGCTCTCCCCACAAGATCTTTTTTTTTTTAAATCCCTCCATTGTTAGCTGGACAATCATTGGAAAAGGTCATGCTTGTGACCTCTCATTCTCTGCAGTGGTGGTAAGAAGGCAAGCCATGTGAAAGGGCACATCCTTTTCCACCACTGGACTCTCTCATTCATTCATTGGTGAGAAGCACTGGATATAAGAAGCCCAGCAGTATAAAAGGAGGTTTTCTATACCAGTAAAGGTAAAGGTTCCCTCCCATTTATGTGCTAGTCGTTCCCGACTCTAGGGGGCACTGCTGATCTCTGTTTCAAAGCCAAAGAGCCAGCGCTGTGCGAAGACGTCTCCATGGTCATGTGGCTGGCATGACTAAACGCCAAAGGCGCACGGAATGCTGTTATCTTTCCACCAAAGATGGTCCCTATTTTTCTACTTGCATTTTTTATGTGCTTTTGAACTGCTAGGTTGGCAGAAGCTGGGACAAGTAACAGGAGCTCACTCCGTTATGCAGCGCTAGGGATTCAAACCGCCAAACTGCTGACCTTTCGATCGACAAGCTCAGTGTCTTCTCTTAATTGGGCAAATACTTTAGGGGAAGGTTTTCATCACTCTGCTCCAAAACTGGTTAATCTAGGAGACCTTTTGGCCAGTACTGCAGAAAGTTCCTCTCCATTTTTTCTCCAGCATTTCCTGAAGAAAATATGTTTTCAGCCTTTTCCTGCAATGCAAACTTTAGTTCTGAAACTTATCCCAGTGAAGTTAAATTTCATATCAGAAGAGAAGGATGGTTATTTCTCCATGAAGTTGCTTTGAGTGTGCTCTGCTTGAAGGGAAGCACTCTTTTGAAGCTTTATGCAGTTCTATAGCACATAGCTAGTAGGTTGCAATTAATCTCCATGGTTGATTTCAAATAACTAAACTAAATAGAGTCAGGCCTGATTAGTATTTGGATAGGAGACTGCCAGGAAATCTCAAGATTGTGAACTAGATTGGGAAGTTAAAAGAACATTTCAGAAGAAGCAGTGACACTTCATATTGTTGCCAAGAAAAGTATATAGATGTTTCAAGGAAGTTGTAGTCATTTCTGTACAGTTTGATTCAAAGTTAGGACAGATATAGTGTTCTAAGCATTGCCAAAGGTGCTTGTTTTCCAATCACTTTCTTGAATTCATCTTATCCATATCTTTTTTAATCAACCCATAATGCTGATGTAGATTTCTTTCTTTCTAAAAAATGTCCAGATCTGAACTGAGTCCATCATGTGTAAATTAAGGAGGTTAGTTAGGCCTTCTCTATTTGTAAATAGGCTATGTTCCTGATAATGTCTACAGTCCAAGCCAGAATGGTCATGGAGGGCAATTCCAAGAAACTGTAGAGTAAGAGTTAGACAGAACTCACCCCTGACCTAAGCAACAATCACATTTTTGAAAATTGTGTGCATAGAAAAAAATTTCTGGAGAAGAGAGGTCAGGAGACAAAGGAAAATACCAGCCTTTACATTGTTTCATCTGTAAGATGTAGGCAGTTACTGTATGAAATGGTTACTGAGACATTCTGATGCCAAAGATGAGAAGATGGTTAAAAATGAGCTTTGGCCATCAGAGCTCTCTCTGCCTGCTGTTTCTTCCTGGAATGAGTCCAAGGAATTCCTTGGATGTTCACCTGTGCAAATTGGCCGTGACAATTTACCTGGACTAAAACCTACTGGCATTGTAATACTGAACTGTTCTTGGAACAAAAGCCATTTCTCATTTGCTTAATGTTTAAGGAGGAGAGGAATAATAACAGATGGAAAGTTTGCTGCTTATCTGTTTTTGTTTAACAATACAATTTAAATGCAGGACACGCTGTAAAATAGCAAGACTAACATAATGCAAAATATTTTACTGGCAATCTTCTCTTAGTAATTGATGAGAATGATACAGAGAAGTATCATGGATCAGCTCATTTCCTGTGTACTCTTGCACAGGCGTAGGAGGTCTAAATATAGGTCACCTTCTAGGGTCCTTGGGATTTTTATCCACTGTAGCAAGATTTATGAACTTTTTTTAGGTATGGTGTAGCTCTTTTGTCTTTTTCTTTTAAATGGTTTTTCTCTAGACGCAAAACTGATGGAAAAAGTAGTTAAGATATTGTATAATTTGGAGGTAGTTGTTTTGTTCCGTTCGATGAATGCGGCTGGTAATTGCATCAAGCCTGGAAGCAACGTGTACTATACTTCAAAGGGTTTCTTTACCCAGATAGGGAAAAACAAAACAATTTTGTGTTAGTTTGAGAATCGACTGTGAATATCTACTGCACTACTAGATGGCATCTACTTACCATAATTATAATAACAGCAATAACAACATCAACAACAACAACAATAATAATAATAGCCTGTCAGAGAAGCACTACTTTGGCATGTTATGGGATTGGTGCACTCTTCGGAAGGTAAGAGCTATAACAGGGAGTCAACCATACCGGACAGGTCTCATCAGAAGACCCAAACAAAGAGTGTCTCTCCCACAATGATCGGTTTTTCCTGATGTGAGATAAGCATATTTCTATTCAAATTATAATCAACATTTAGTAATTTACATATATACATATACGTTAGTATAGATTCATTTTAAATTTGTCCTCTTTTTAACTGTTTTAAATTCTAGCGGTTTTGAAGAGCTGTATTAGATAACAGGGATAGACTCAGTGGCGGTATTCAGCCGGTTTTATCCAGTTCGGGCAAACTTGTAGCAGCGGCTGCGGGAGGCTACGCCCACCTGCCCGGATGTCATCACATCACGTTTTTGACCCTCTGCGCATGCATGGAAGGCTCTGCACATGTGCGGAGGTGGCGCGCATGCTCACATTTGCGAACCGGAAGCGAAGGTAAATGAATACCACCCCTGGATAGGCTTGCAGTGTCAGTGAAGGGAACAGAAATATAAGGAGTTAAACAGTGAAGTTCATATGCCATGTATATATTAGATGCTTCCTAAAGACATGCAAGAAAAGTCAGGGGCCAGGTTTTACCATAAGAGATGAAACAGTGCATCTAAATTTGTGTGGGTATCGATGAAAGACAGTTGCTAAGGGCACTGAGCTTCAGCTAAACAAATCCATCTACTGCACTGCAGATCCTATGTTGCTGTAACTTATAGATGACCATAATTATCTACATATGTGAACAGTTGGGTCATGTTCTTAAACAGATTGTTCTGTTAATGAAATTCTCCCAAGATGCTCAAAACATGTCAAAGATTGATTGTTGTTCTTTGGACCGAACAAGTGAAGCAAAGAGGAGCTGAGTTGTCTTGCGTCCTGCTTAGCCCTCCAAAAGATCAGGGGAAAGAAGATCAATTTGGAAACAACACGACATATTTCGATATCATTCTTATTTAAATCTATTTTAGAAGAAATATTTCCTCTAGAGTGGTCTAGAGTGGTAACATTCAAGAAAGACATATACAGGTAGTCCTCAACTTACAACAGTTCATTTAGTGACTGTTCAAAGTTACAATGGCACTGAAAAAATTGACTTATGACCATTTTTCACTTCTTTGACCATTGCAGCATCCCCATGGTCATGTGATTTACATTCGGATGCTTGACAACTGGTTCATATTTATGACAGTTGGAGTCTCCCAGGGTCATGTGACCCTCTTTTGCAACCTTCTGACAAGCAAAGTCAATTGGGGAAACCAGATTCACTTACTAGTTTAACAACTTCAGTGATTCACTTAACAAATGTGGCAAGAAAAGTTGTAAAATGGGGCAAGACAAATTTCTCAGTTAGTAACATAAATGTTGGGCTCAATTGTGGTCATAAGTGGAGAACTACCCGTATTATTGTTTGCCAATGGGATGTCCTTGAATAAAGATCCTTTCTGACAAGCAGTCAGGGGCACGTAAAGGATTTCCTGCATAAAACTTGGCATGAGTTTTTTAAATTGCCATGTATTTTTCAGCAGCTGAAAAGAAACACAGACAGGAATATATGTACTTCTCTTACATGGGTTGGCTTCTTAAAAGCAACATCCACATGATGAATGTAGGTCCTCAGTTAAACAGTTTATTTAAGAACTTTCTTTGTATTGTTCTGACTCTTGTATGTTTCTATATTTTTGTTTAGTTCCTTTCATGACTAGAACATTATTTTTGGCTCTTAAAAATCTAAATGCACCACTTGTTGTCAGAGTGTTCTCTTGAAGCATAGATCATTCTGACAGATACTCGAAAGCATGACTAAAAAAAAAAAGGGGGGGGAGGGGCGGGTCTAAAAGTACCATATTCAAAACCTTTCATGTAGCTTGCTTTGTTTGAGCCCAATATCCAAGAGATGCATTGTGGTCTTGGAAACTTGTAAACAGTTGACCAAACAATCAAAGAATAGCTTGGCTACCGGAGCAATGAAAGTCTTGAAGGGATTTATTTTATGAACATGGTTTTCAAGGTTTGCTTTATTTATTCATGTTTATAACTTAGTGACTGCAGTAACAATTACAATTTCTACTTATGAATGAATTGTCATGGGTATAAAACTGCCACATCATCACTCTTTTATTGCTTTAGAGGCAGTGCATTTTAATGTAGTTTGCCTGTTAGAAATGAAGGCTATAAAAATCAATTGATGTACAGGCTTACACGAACCAATTCTAAAGTGCGAACGTATTTAAGATGGGCTGATATATTTTGAATAGCATATGTTATAAACAAACATACTTATAATACTTGTTTTTGGTGTGGTGTGGATGAAATTACCTATGATGCAAGTTAATAATTGAAAAAAAAATGCTAAACATTCCAAATGCTAAACATTCCAGATAGCATCTTCCATATAAACATAAATCATATTTGTTGATCTTTTTCTGCTATTCTAGTCTCCTAAAAGATGAAGCATAGCGGACTTATCTATGCCTTAATCCTTCGAACCCATAAAAGAAGGAAAAGGTCTGAAAATTCTCCCCCTTCCCTAATAGTACCATTGCATTGCTGGTCAAATTTACATTTCCCTCCCGGTTGTAAAAAAAAAATATTCCAATTACAGTTGGCATCAAAAGTTATTCTACAGGTATCTATCTATCTATCTCATCTGAACAAGTCTATGATCCATCAACATAATCTGGCACGGCTGAAAAGGAAATAGTTTGCAAGTCCAGGATGCTCTCATGAGATTTGGTGATAACAGGAAGGGAGTGTTCCTCTGCCCCCCTTCTGATATTTTAATACGAACAATTTCCTCAGAATGGAGGCAGCCTGTTGATCCAACGTGAAAATAAAGTCACAGTTCTTTCCCCTTCACCTCTTTATTTTCTGTTACCCTCTCTATTTGTGATGATTATCTAACTTTCACTGTGATTCTAAAGGTATTTTGTTCCACCATTAATGCTATGCAATTTGTATAATGGTCATAGGCTATAGGCCAAATGCAATCTCTTTCATTAGTCATTAAAATGTTATGCATGCCCATGCTAATCTTGATTCTATATCCTGAGAGACTATGAAGCTTCACAGACTGACAGCATAAACTTTTGAAAAAAGTGTGTTTAAAAAAAAAAAAAAGATTGGAGCAGAAGTCCTGTTTTGGTTATGCCTGGTCATTGTTTCTTCATCTTAATTCTCCATCTGAGTGTCTGCTTGAGACTTTGGAAAGAGTGTGTTAATAAACAATACTGGACTGGAAAGATTGCCAAAGACAGCCTTGTAAGAAAACATTATTTATATTCTGAAATAGTTCTAGCTTAAATGCGTTTTATATTAACTACCACACACTCAAATTAATCTTTAACTGTTGAAATTATTAAATTTTTGAACATTGGTTTCATATTCTCCTCCTTTTCCTCCTCCTTCTTCCTTTTATTTCTTTTTCTATTTCACAGCCTATTGCCATTTTAGAAAAGTCTTTCTATTATAACCATGGAAGCTTTAAAATAAACGGACATTCCAGAAATTAAAGAGCCTGATTGGCATTATGGCACCCATAGTTTATTAACACACAATAATCTTAGATGGCACTCAGAGAGCTTCAACATTAAATGTAAAAAACAAAAACAATCATACAAGTGAGATGTCACCGTTTTTGTATTAGCTCTTGTGAGATTTTATCTGAGGTCTCTGGCATGAAATTGCCAAACTAGAAGACATAGAATAACAGAATTAGAAATTAGGTCATCTAGTCCAGCCCTCTGCTCGAATAGGAGACCATATACCATTTCAGACAAATGCCTGTCCAGTCTGTCCTTGAAAGCCTCCAGTGATGAGGCACCCACGACATCTGAAGGCAAGCCATTCCACTGGTTGATTGTTCTTACCGTTAGGAAATTTCTCCTTAGGTTGCTTCTCTCCTTGATTAATTTCAATCCATTGTTTGTTGTCTTACCTTCTGGTACTTTGGAAAATACTTTGACCCCCGCATCTTTGTGGCAGCCCCTCAAATATTGGAAGACTGCTATCATGTCTCCCCTAGTCCTTCTTTTCGCTAGACTAGACATACCCAATTCCTGCAGCCATTCTTCATACGTTGTAGCCTCCAGCCCTTTAATTATTCTTGTTGCTCTTCTTTGCACTCTTTCCAGAGTCTATTCCAAGTGTGTTCTTATCAAGGCTTTGTAAAGCAGTATTAATACTTCATGTGATCTGGATTCTATCCCTCTATTAATGCAGCCTAGGATTGCATTGGCTTTTTTGTAATATCTATATTATACCGTGTTTCCCCGAAAATAAGACAGGGTCTTATTTTCTTTTGACCCCCAAAATAAGCACTTGGCCTTATTTT
>JANHFT010007887.1:12309-25783 GCA_032467955.1 Pseudoxenodon macrops | reverse complement strand
CAAGTCCATTTTAACAATAATTGGTAATAAACATAAGTACTTGACTTACTACCAACTGAGACCAGAATTTCTGTTGCTAAGTAAGGTGGTTGTTAAGTGAGTTGCTTATGATTTCTTTTGCCTGTGTTTTGCTAAGCATATTACTGCAGTCAAGTGAACGTTAAGCGAATCTGGCTTCTCCTGTTGATTTGGCTTGTCAGAAGCTGACAAAGGGTCATGACCCTGGGACACTGCAAGCATTGTAATTACATGCCAATTGCCAAGTACCCAAATTTTGATTCTCTGTCTGCGGGGATGCTGTGACAATTGTAAGTACGAGGGAGGAACGGTGAAAGTCACTTTTTTTTAGTGCTGCTGTAACTTCAAACAAAATCCCTAGCACCGCGTAACAGAGTGAGCTCCCGTTACTTGTTCCAACTTCTGCCAACCTAGCAGTTCAAAAGCATGTAAAAAATGCAAGTAGAAAAGTAGGGACCACCTTTGGTGGGAAGGTAACAGTGTTCCATATGCCTTCGACGTTTAGTCATGCCGGCCACATGACCACGGAGACATCTTTACACAGCGCTGGCTCTTCGGCTTTGAAACAAAGATGAGCAGTGCCCCCTACAGTTAGGAACGACTAGCACATGTGTGTGAGGGGAACCTTTACCTTCAAACAATAAATGGATGGTTGTAAGTCAAAGATTCCCTGTAGGAAGAATATACAAATTTCCCAGTTGGATATAAGCAGAGATATAAATCATCCAGTCATACTTTTCCCTATATTAATGAAATGCATAGCTTTACCTATTTAAATTATCACAATTATTTACCATATAACATAGCTGAATCTCATGCAGAGCTCTTTCTCTTTTCTTTTCCCCCCAGCAAAATGTATTCCATAAAACTAATCTAGCATCTCATTGTCTCAGCATATTTTTCCTGTTTCCTAACTAGCGGCATCCACAAGGGGCTGGTAACCTGGAAGCTGGTGGTCTTGACATTGTGATTCCAGCCCTGCCCCTCTTGTGCGATTGATGTCATACCTACCGTTTTGGAGTGTTTTTTGACAGCCTTTCAATAGATACCTCTAATTCTAACACATATCATGTTGGAATAGTGCTGAACATAGAATGAGTGGGAATATGTATTTTATCCTTGATTTCTGGAAAAACGCAGCTTGTTCTTGTATTTTTATTTAGTTATGGCTAGTCCTTTTCACTGGCTTCAAAAGGGATGAATTTTAAAAAGTGCAGAAAGTTGATTTCATTTTTAAAAATAAAATTTTCTTCTGGCTTTTACCCACTAGGAAAGCCAAGGGAGCTACCTGTTGGGTTTCTTATTAAGACTGGACAAGTCTCAGAAAGTGGCTAGGTCATGATTTACTATGGGATCTCATTGTTTATTCTGATATGGGAAGAGTTTCATTTGGCAACTTGAGTACAATAGAGAGTTGTGAGTTGCTAGAAGAACTGGAGATTATGGGAAGGATGGAAGAATAAAGCAAACCTTTGCAGTGCCACAATGAGCTGATTATGTTGGATGGGGATCAAAGAATTTGGCAACTCAGTTGATGGACAATTTTTTAAGATAGAAGAGAATATTTGTAGTTCAGGGTTGAACTGTCGGGTCCTTGGAGCTCTCTGAACTTGGTGATTCACCAATGCACTGATGCTGTTACTTAGTTTGGTAATGAAATGTCAGCAAGGAAATTTCCACGCTCAGAGAGTACTAAGAACCCCAACGCTTTTAGGATTCTAGAGTGTTTTAACAACCTGCTTCAAATAGACAGTAGATTTCTCAAAGGAAGACATACTTACAAATTATTAGAATTTTGATTCAAGAAATGTCCCCTTTGCCAACAGAAGTTCCTTTAGTGGGGCTAGTAGCATCTTTTGGCATGTCATTTTCATCAGATGATGGTATTTAGAGAAAGGGTTAATCTTATCTTGTTATGATCTTGCAACAGATATTTGTGGTGCAATTACTAATGATGTTAATTGTATTCTATACCACTAGCATTACATCTAGTTTGAACCTTTGATGTTCTCCTTCATAAGACTTGTCTTTTCCCCCCTTTTTAATTCATGCCATTTTATTTTGGATGTAAATCTGAATTACTTGCACCCTGCCTGAAGTATAATTAAACAACTGATTTGTTTATGAGCAGTTCAACAATAGAAAACAACAGCAGCCTTTCAGTTGATTCTGTTCTGAATCTAATGATGGACAAATGCAGACTCTATCTTGTGATGCTTAGTAATATTCTGATCCCTAAGCAGATATTTTAGAACACACAGCATTCCCCCCCCCAAGTTATATCAGATCCTGAACAATTGCTCTAATCAAGTTTATTACACAAAGTACATATTATATGATAGTACTTTTGACTGGATATATTTGAATTTGTCATTTAGAGGCTATGTAATTCTCATGCATGGGACATCTGAGGAAAACGTTCAGCCTCACGCTGACTGGTAATTATGGCATCTGAGAACTTCAGGCCATCATGAGTAAGAACAAACCTTTTTAACACAGGCTTGTAGAAAAGAATATTTCCTTTCAATGGTCAGGGCCAGACTTTATATATTTGTAATGAAAATCCTCCTAGCATAGGGGATAAGGGTAAGTGAAACAATTCTTGGAGTCACAACTTTTTGGCAATGGAATGAACACAATCATTTTCAATCCTGTGGTCATGTGCTCGTTCCTCAAATTTTTGGGTGTAAGGCTGTGATTGTTACGAGTGGTACAGACTTTGGCAATTCTTCGGGATTGGTATCAACATCTGGGTCCTTGATGTTTGGCAGTCAGTTGATTGCCAACATGATTTCTTCCTGAAAGATGACTGGTTATATTTCTGCTTCCCTTTAATCTCATCAACAGAGGAGGCTGGCCCTCTTTGTTCCTGTGTTGTTGCTTCTGTATATTCTCACCATTTGTTCTTAATATACCTCTACCTGCACTCTGATAATTTAGATGACAGGATTGTAGTTCAGCAATAAGGCACTTTTTTGCACTGACATCTGACACTCAATCCTTAATAAAGAGCCATTTCTTGATGTGCAGACTGGCAAATTTCCTGCATGAGACTCAGTAAACCCATTGCACCTGGTGTGGAATTGGCTGGCACTTTTTGATTTCTCATAAAACCAGTAGGTATAGTTCACAAAGGTACTCAACAATGGGGTTGTTACAAGATCAAAGTATGGAGGATAGATGTTTTGCTATCAGAATAGCTTGCAACTGTTTCTCAGAAAAGCTCTTCCCTTCTGACATCTCTCTGAAGATAGGGTGAAGAGTCGGCATACTTCCTCAAAGTAAAGACGAAACCCAATTTCTCAAAGTAAACAGGTCTAAGACATTTTCTTGAGAATACTGGGTTCCCTTGGCTAGCCCTAGGCTTCCTAGCATCAAAATGCTCTGAAATGGACTTCTTGTGAGGAGAAGTGATGTGATATATTGCTAACCTCAATTAACAACACTGGGATAACTCAACACAACTTTTAAAACACATGCTTCCTGAGGCAGATTTTTTCATTTTTCATTTCTTCATCTAATTCATGGAATTCTATAACTTTTTAACTATGTCAGCTTCTCCTCACAATCCTCCTGGATTTCCCCAGTGTGCTTGTGTGTGTTTTTTTCTTTTCTTACCAGAAATATAAAAAGAAATTTAGGAGACAATAAAGAGAATACTTGGGCAGGACCTTTTGAACGATAACTTCAGGAGTGAGTGGCTGTTTGCCATCACTCAAAGGAAGGAAGCCCTCTGAATGCCACCAGGATGAAAGTGCAAAAGCAAAGTTGAGCAGGAGATTATGCTGCTGATTATTTGCTTGCTATGTAGCAGCTTCATATGTTCATGTGCTGTTGGAACTCAGTCAAAAGACACATTGAAATTCATTGACACTGAGAATCCATTATTCTATCCCGAGAATTACTGGATCTGTCTGTTTGCCATTTCCGGGGGAAATAAATCATGAATCAAGTTGCCTGAGCATTCCTTTAAGCTATAGAATTGGCTCGGGTTTTGAATCAAACAATGATGAACTATCGCTTTACAAGCTTCATCAAAATTAGTTTCTGGGATCAAATGCAGAACTGAGAATGGAAATTGAAGGAGGAGTGGTTGACCTTTTGACCTTTGTGTCAGAGGTAAAAATGTACCTACCTACCTACCACCTTGAGCATATGTGCATGCGCAGACGGTTAAAACCGGCCCGAAACGACAGTCGGCCGAGTGGAGAGGCGGCGACAAGCAGCCGCCTCTACCGTCTCGCCGAGGCACCCACTGCCGGCGCTACTACTTCCTGCGAGCCGGTGAGAGGTGGCTAAATGACACCCCTGCTTTCTGTGTTTAAAAAAGATCCATGAGATGTTCGTGAACTGATGAATAGATAAGAAGCTTTATTTTAAAATTATTACCTTCAACTGGAAATTAAATTTAAAGATTGGATAAATGCTTTAATTTAATTTATTCTCTTGGACAGACTAAGGACAATAAAGGTTTATGTGTTTATCAAGGTGTTATATTTTGTTACAGCCTTTTTGATTCCAGTATCAATAAAATATATTCAGGAGCTGGAAAATGTTCTAGAAATGTAGTGGAGTAAGAGGCTATACAAACTTTGTGAAGTTCACTGTGAAGTCAACTGATAAGAAAACAGCTATGTAGGGAAAGGTGAGATAGAAGGACAATTAAAAAAATGTTTTCATGACAGTTTACCTCATTAATGTTATTTTGAAGTATATTTTTATTACTTATTGATAATAAAATATCCATGGAAAAATATGTTTTTCCAAAAAATGCTGAGAAAAAAAGATGGTTGCTTCTTTTTGGCTGCTTTTCTTATATAATGTTTGTAAGTCTTACAATTATTTTTGTTTCCTCCTTACTTGCCTTTAATTATTATTTCCCTAGAGCATAACTAAATGACCTTTCCAGGCACACAGATGTTTGATTGGGGAGCAGAGATCTCCACATCCTTGCACACTGTTACATGTGCACATGACACACTGTTGCTCTCCATATTTGGAGGTTGTTATGTTGTCTCTGCATGATAGAGACTTCATGATTACCATCAAGCTGAATGTTGGTCACAGTTTCCCCCCATTACTGAGGCTATTTGAATTTGAATCAAGCAGAGGAAAGCAATGTAGAACTGAGTGGAAAGAGTCTTCTGTTAGAAAGAAGAATTGGGGTGCCACTTCTTTGGGAAGATTAAGGCTGCTTTCGAAACCATATTTCCAACATCAGGGCTTCTATAATCCCCATCTGTTCTACCTGTACATTCATAAATAAACAAGTTTGTTATGCAAGTCTCCAGCACTCTCTCCTCCCAAGGAGCCACCTGCTTATTAGGAAAGTCGGAAGTGCAAAACAATATTGATCAGGTTTTAACTGTGTTGTTTCTGTGTGCTAATGGAATAAACACGCTTACATTATATTGATAGATTTAAAGAAAAGTCATTGGGGGGTTACTCAGTTAAGACTAAATGGATTTTCTCCTTCACTAACGAATAAAGTGAAAAGAAACACTGAATCTCTGTGGATTATTCATCTACCTATTACATCTATTTTTGTGATTTCTTTTGCCTTCTCTGATGATGCATCACAACATATTCTGCTACTGTAAGCCTTTATCCTGTCCTGTAGAAATTTCCATCTGGTCAAGACACTTCATTTTATTTATTCATTAAATTCGCAACTCTCTTCCCTTAATTGTTCTATTTAGATGGAAAGATTCCCATTCTTTGTTCTACGAAGTACTGTCATTAGTATTTACTATATCAGAAGCTCAGCTCACCTCTTATTTCCCCCCACTTTCTTTAACTACTTGCATGATTGAAAATAAGAAACCCACTTGCTTCTTGAACAATAACTTTAAAATATTAATATAAATAATAATCATGATTTAAGAAGGAATTTCAGAAGGACTTGGTTCATACGGATGAACTTTGTTCAGAAAGATTATATGCATACACTGAGAATAAATTACACCTACCGGTATGTTTGTGGGTATAGAACCAGACGGGATATCTTTATTTTATTTATTACAGTGATTTGAATGCTACCACATCCAAACTTGCTAGAGCAGCCCATTCAAATTGTTTTTGAGAAGGGAAAAAAAAATCTAGTCTGCTCTCTTGCTTCCTGTCTGTGGAAAGTATTATGTATTATGTCTTGGCTATATGTGTTTACAGACAAAACCATGATAACAATTTATGCTGCATGCTTCCAGTGTCTGATCTTTCAAGGAGACTACAGTGCAAATGATGCCATAAACTCTGAGAACAGACTATTTTCCAGGTGGCTTGGGAGATAAATCTGCAAGAGTTATATCAAGAGATATGCTATTGTCAGGATAATGTTTGGAAATTCTTAAGAAATAACAATAACATATTGTTAATCAAGTGATTTCTTTTTTATAATCTCCCCAACCTAGTGTTTGCCAGATGTGTTTTTCAGCTCTCATAATCTTCAGGCAGATGATTATGGTAGTTGATCCAATTCATTTGGAGTGCACTGAGTGAGGGAAGCTTTTTTCTTGCCTTGACTAAAGGAGAGAGGGAGATCTTGCAATGATTTTCTATAATCTGTATGATGATCAACAGTATTATTTTATTAAAGAGCATCAAGAAAAATATTTGAAGCTACACATATTTGCACAGTAAAGCTGGATAAACAGATTGCTGCAGATAACCAGAGGAAGAGGGAGGGAGGGAGGGAAGGAGGCATCCCTTTTTAAATGAAGAGGTGCTGTTGATGTTATTGGAATTGTTTCATCCAGGGCTAATCCATTTTAGTTTGTCTGTGTATTTACTTGTTGCTACCTATTTAATTCGTATATTTGCAAATTAACAGGCTTTCTCAAAATTGGTGAGTTCTTTTTTGCTTGAAGTAGTTAAGCCATGGCTGGACATTCATCTATCAGGAATGTTGTAAGCAGGATTCTACATGGCCCATCTGACCTTGAACAGAGATATGGACTAAAAAAATCAACTTTGTAATGTGGGCAGCCCCATCTGTCTTTTGTTCCACGTCAATGCTGCTTGTATTTTAGGAAAAATATACAAGTAGTTCTTGCTTAACAATAATTCATTGAGCAATCATTCAAAGTTATGAGGAACTGAACAAATGGTTGTTAACAAGTTATGATCGTTGCAGCGCCCATATATAGGGATCAAAATTCAGGTGGTTGGCAGTTGGACTGCATTTCTGACAGCAGTGTGTGCTTTAACTCCACTCAGCTGCCTATTTGTCCCTCTTATCTCCATCCTCTTGACTGCCCTGCACTCTGTTGCCATCACCTCCCCTGTTGTCCCCCCTCCCCCAACAGCTGACTTTCTCTGTTTTCTTCCTCTTGCTCCTGGCTCAGGTGCTGGGTAAGGGGGTGACCCTGGGATGCGTGCAGTGAGTACAGCAGTGTGGTAAAGGGAGGTGGCTACATCCTGCTAGGGAGGAAGCAACAGGATGAAGCCAGCGGAGTAGGTAGAGTGGTGGTGTAGATGGTGGCTTCCTGGGCAAGGGTTGTGGCTGTCAGAACTGGCACATGGTAGCCGTCCACCCTGCCTCCCTACTTCCTTTGCCAGCTCCATTCCACTGTGCAGGTGCAAGATGGCTAAATGGAGAGAGATGGTGGGGACAGATAGGCTGATGGGGGGAGTTGTACTACAGAGGAGAGATCCTTGCTTTATCATAGTAACAAGGCCAATTAATAGTCCTTACTGGTTTAAAGAAGGCCAAGTTGAAGAAAGTGATTGGTGAAATCTCCTGCTTCATTTATTTTCCTGTGGATGTCGCCTACTGGCTAGAAAAATCACCCTTCTCCTTAATGTTTGAGGTGGGGGGAGGTTGGATGAGTACAGATGGATAGTTTTAGCCCCCTGTCATGTTGCATGACTTAGAGAGAATAGACATTGGAAGAGTGTGTGGAATGAAATTTGAGGAAGAACACTCACTGCTCCTGCTTCTGGAGGTACACTAAAAATGTTCAAAAATAGACCAGCTAATAGGTACGAATTATGAAGAAGGATGCCAGAGAGATCATGCAATTGTTCTAGCACATTCCGTAACAAGGGTTAATTTAAGCAGTAGAGAGAACTGTTGTGTAAATGCAGACTAGGAGTATCTCATGCTCAGCAAGGGAGTGGACCTTGACTCAGAAAGAGAGGAGGAAAAGCTCCAAAATGTAACTCTTGTAACATAGAGCCATACATAGGTTTAGATTCCTGCATATTGCAGTAGGGAATTTTTCTGTGTATATATGATTTCATCCTGTCTGTAATGAAGAAAACGAATGTATGGGCTACTGCCAGTTAACCAATTCCTGAGAAAGGGGTTGGTATCTGGAATGCTACAAAGAGATAGTTGGCTACTAATGGAAAGATTTCAAATCTTGGTCACTCACTTGGTTTTCCTTTAAACGACTCTAGCATTTTAGCACATAAAACAACAATGCTAACATTTTTGGTATTATTTTATTTCTCATGTATCCACTGGCAGCAAAACTAACAAGATACAAGCTAGCAAAAATGGCTACCCTTTCAGATTTGACTTGACTTTTTGGGCAGCACAGGGCTAGCATTGTCTCAAAGCAGGCTCAAAGAATGTATTTTTGACCATAAAGATGATTATTGCTCCTGTAATTGCTCCATCACTGTGGAATGTGGAGAACCTTCCTCCTGAAGCCATCGTTGTATGAGAACTTTGGAGACGAGGCACTATAAATCTTTTTTTGCTGTTGGTTTGGATTATATGAGAGTAGTGTTTTATTTAAAGATCTATGCTACCTGACAACAAAAGCAAAGGGCTGTCAAACTCCCGGCCCATGGGCTGGATGCGTCACTAGCTGGCCACGCCCACGTCCAGTTTAACAAAGGGGGGGAAAGTCCTGATACGTCACATGATGACGCCGTGACGATATGAGTTTGACACCCCTGTGCTAAAGAGTGAAAATCTTGGTAATCTGAGTGATCCACTTGGTCATGGGGATGATTGACTGTTCCTGCCTTAAAAGAACTGGTGGATTTGTGCTAGAACCCCAAATAAAACAATACTGTTTGAATATGAATGGCTGCCTTACAGTATGCTAAAAGTGGGCATCAGAGCAGATGAGAAGAAAAGGGCACTGTGTGTTGAAAGGAACAGATGTACATAAATGATGCCTGTAGGAGTACCTTGATTGCCATTTTGTTAATGACAGAGTTGCAAGTATATCTCAACTAGGATGTGGGAGACTAAAGAGTTCTTAAAAGTAAACAACACCTGCATATTCAAGAATGGCTCTTTCCCCCTTTTGAGAACCTTGTAGGAGTAGTTAAGTAAAAGGGCAATCAGGATTAGAATACTGCATTGATTGCTGAGAGCATTCCTCAGACAATGTTGGGATACTAATGGCCTGCAAAGTAGCTGCAGGGTAATTGCACTGCAGAATAACCTTTTGGATCTCCCACCTCCAGTCTGGGGAGGGAGAGGTTCACTTTCTCCGCAGTTGATTCTTCAGGTTCCAATGGAGCAATTAAAATAAAAAAAAACCTCCCTTGAATGCATGGTGTAGAGATTGAGAATAGGAGGAGAATGTTGTGATCAGAAATAAGGGAAAAGTCAAATGCTCCCATCTTAACCCCCCATCTTCCCAGGGAAATTTTGATCAGTCTCCAAATTGGAATAATGAGAATAACTGTGCAAAGAGGTCTGCATTTTGCAGTTTTAATTACATTAGTAGAAGTACAAAAATAGCTTGTGTTTTGAGTAAAAAAAGCAAAACCCACAGGAAATGTTTCTAAGAGCTAAGAGCTCTTAGAATTTTTCCCCTCTGCTTGTAGAACTGTAGAGAACAAAAGTTGATTTTTGCTGTAATTTTCTTTTATTTGGGTGAAAAATAATGTGCGCACGGATGATTTTCTAACTTAGGAGTGCATAATAAATGCTTAGGCTGATAAAAAAAAACCATATAAGAACTTCTGCTTGACTACTAAATTGGTTCTCTCTAATCAAACTTCTTCAGAAAGGAGAAAGAATATTTTGGCTTTGGAAAATTAGGCTTTTAATTCATTTTAATATTTGCAGAATCTATTTGACATGCTCTGATTTTTTGGGAAGCTTTTACAGCCTTATTCTATATTCTGAATAAGTTGGAGAAAAAACTTCTTTGACTTTTCCTTTCAGTAAATAGCAACAATAGTAGTAATAATAATTTATTAAGCATGTATGCCACTTAACTCCCAATGTTTCTAGGTGGCTCACAAGAATTGAACAAAGAAATTGCAATCATATCAATAGAGCATATAGATAAATGACAAGCACCAAAGACCAGGTGAAACGAAGCAAGGGATTTGACTCTCCCTACCAAAGGCCTGGCTGTTGGAAGCATCCAAATTTTGGGAGTAATCTCTTTCTAGATGGGAGGTGCTACTATAGAAAATACATGTTTTGGGGGTCCCAATAGAGCAGCAGCCCCCAATCTTCTGGCCACCAGGAATCAGTTCCATATTGAAAAGTTTTTTCTGCAGCCTGGAGGGTGTGTGTTGTTATGTCTCCCTTGGACGACTTCTCTGACTCTTCCTCAGAAACCAGTTCGAGGAGGATGAGCCCATTCCTGGCACATCAGGAACTGGGTTAATTAATGACTCTGAACTGCCGGCCGAAATAGATTTACAGTCTTTGGCTGGGGAAAGCTTGCAGTTCAGTGAAGAGGAGGGGGAGGAGCTTCCTTCCATGGTGGATCTGAGAGCATGCAAGGCAGAGAAAAGACAACAGCAACGGAGATCTGGCAGATTACTTGGGAGAAGGCCCTGCCCCTCTTGATGGGCTACACCAGAAAGTTATTTATCATGGCAGGCAGAGGGAGGCATTGCTGGGAACAACGTACTTATGGCTGTGTGTGTTTGTTCCGTGTACTTCCTGCCTTGGAGACTCTGAACTTCTCTTGCCAAGTAAGCTCTTGTGGAGGGTACTTTCAGTTTTGCCTGGTGGAATTAACTTTGTTTAGTGGTCTTACTTGTTGCAGCAACTTTCCATTGTTTTGTTGACTAATCTTGGCCTGCTTGTGGCTGGATTCATTTGGAACAGTTCTGCAGCTGGGTGAAAGGAACTGCTGGGGAACATCAATAAACTCTATAAACCACACTTACATGTGTGTGTGAGTGAGTGGAGCAGCACACGTGGTCTTGTGGATGGGACTTTGCTTCTTTGCACGGGCCGGTTGCTGGCATGCCACAGCCTGGTGCCGGTTCACGGACCAGGGTTTGAGGACCCCTACAATAGAGGACATTGTTTAATTGAAGGCACCAGAGCACACCAACCTTGCAAGATTGGATCAGTGAGGCTGATACCATGGGATCTTATAAGTAACCAAACCCTATGCTACGTAGATATTTATAGGTAATGATATAATAAGGTATTGTCAGATAAAAATTATTCCTAATGTGGAGGCTATTTTGGGATTGATCATTTTTACTCAGCAGGTTTGGAGGTATAAATTCCAAATACATTTGCATAAGATTTAAATTTTCTGCAAAAGGTGAAGTTTCATCTGCCTTTTTTGTGCACCTGGTTGGGTGAAAGAGATGCCCTTGGTTCTCCCTGTCATTGCTGTCAGTTACTGCATAGTCACACACACACAATATAAATAGTCACACACACACACCCCGGGAATTTGACTCTTCAGGTGAAAAATGTTGCCAAGGCATCTTTCCTTTCCAGTTTGGAAGCAGCTGCTTGTGAAAGGGCAGCAGAGAATATAAATCCCAATTCAGTAGCTCCAGTTGCTTCTTTCTATATCTTTTTTATTTATTACCCAATAGAATCAGCGAGCGCGGGACCAAAATAGAAAAGACCCTAGCCACAACTAGAAGACAAATTGTGTTAGAAATGGAGAGCTTAACAGAGGGAGAGTAAATAAAGGTGAGGATAGCTCAATAAATGTATATAAATACATTTACAAAAATTGCAGTCGGAATTGAAATGGAAAGGAGGCTTCACAGAAAAGGGATCATATGAACTAGGTCACACATACAAGGGATGGTCGGGGAAAAGAAATACTTCCTGATCAGTCCAAATGCTACCATTGAACAAGCAGGGCATATAGATGGGAGCATGGAAAGAGATATTCCCAAATTCTAGGTAGCTAGTAATCTGTGAAATAAAGCATGTTGCGTATATATTCAACATGGTTTTCCTGTGTGCGATTGCCAACACAGCACAAAAAAAGAATAAGGAATAGTAAACCAAGGAAATTAAAGCCCTGTGATAGGAAAAATTAAATAATATATAGTTAAATCTAATTTACACCAACAGAATTCTGTATTTTTATTTATTTATCAAGTTTATATAGTCACCCATTTCTCATGAATGTGACTCTGGGTGGCAGAAGTAACAAGGAGAGACGGTCCCTCAAATAAACTGGTCCGAAGCCATGTAGAGCTTTAAGGGACAAAACCGTCACCTTGAATTTGAACCTGGACGTGAACTGGCAACTAGGGGTTAAACTCAGGGTAAAAACTGGGCTTTAATTGTATTTGTGACATAGGAACAAAAATATGCCTGAATTGGGAGTTCTGCATATAGTAGACCAGTCTCGTCTGTACCTTCTCTATGTTATATCAAGCATCAAAAGTGTTTTCAGTGCATACATACGTACATATCTATTTCTGTTTATCTATTCTGTCTGTTTATCTGTATGTATTTGTATTTGTATTTGTGTGTGTGTGTGTGTGTGTGTGTGTGTGTGTGTGTGTGTCTTTATATATAGATTATAGATATAAATATACCAGTAGATATGGCATAAAAATGAATAACCTGTAGGTCAATGCTGTTTCATGCAGAAAACATGAGGTTCTTGGGGAAAAAAGTAATTAAGATATTAGATGTTTAACATTAGGATTATTTAGAACATTAGCTAATATTTGTTCCTTTTTGGGTTATATAAATATAGACTATATTAATGATGATATTATTTTAACAGGACATCCAGAGCAGTGATGAAAAAAAATTCCCTACTGGTTTTGTGGGTGTGGCTTATTTTGTGGGCGTGGCTTGAGATCGGGTGACCCGGCATGCCCACAACACAACACACACAACACAAAAAACCTTTACACTTTACACACATACACACAACACAAAAGCACGCAAAATGGCCCCTGCCACAAGCATGAACCTCAGGGCCACAAGTAGCTGGAAAAAAACCTTTTGCATTTTACACACACACACCACAAAACAACACAACACAACTGACTCACACACCATGCAAAAGCAGCTGTACCGGCTCACACACCATGCAAAAGCAGACAAAATGGCACCAGCAACAGATTTAACACATTTAACAGTTTTAACATATTTTCAGAATTGGAAGAAGGGACCTTGGGAGGCCATCTAGTCAAACCCCCTGCCTAAGCAGAATTGCAAAAGCACTCAACATTCCATATTTTATTTATATTTTTAGATAAAAGCAGCTAAATTTAAAACTTTCTAAATTTTAAATGGCTATGT
>JANHFT010007886.1:30233-40467 GCA_032467955.1 Pseudoxenodon macrops | reverse complement strand
CTCTCTCTCTAACTCACTCACTCTCCACGCTCTCTCTCTCTTTCTCTCTCTCTCTCCCCCTAACACTCCCCCTTCTCTCTCCCTCTCCCTCTCACAATATGCTAATTAATATATTAATTTTCTTGAAACAAACAAAAAAAGTCAGAATGGAACACGTAGCAACAAGCAGTCTGCTGAATGTGAAACTTTAAGGATGTAGCTAGAATGAGACACTTTTCTCATCTTCACCTTCTTTTCCCGATGTTGACATGCTCTATTTTTTCTTTCTTTCTATTTTCTATTCAGACTAGAAAACAGTGGTGGCTGTAGACATTTGGCACCCCCAGTACAATGCCCCCTTCAAATGATTAGGAATTTACTTACTAAAAACTGATAAGAATACATGGTCAATCAAATATCCTCATGCAAATATATTGGTGCAAGCTGAGGACGAGCGAACTATTCATTGCTGATTTTCTTTTATATCTATTTGAAATTAT
This sequence comes from Pseudoxenodon macrops, assembly GCA_032467955.1. NCBI lineage: Eukaryota > Metazoa > Chordata > Lepidosauria > Squamata > Pseudoxenodontidae > Pseudoxenodon > Pseudoxenodon macrops. Next base: position 39,988 of record JANHFT010007886.1, on the reverse strand, counting down.
GATAACATAGCTATAAATTTCCAGATTTGCCCAACCATCAGTGCTGGGTCTAAGAAATAATATCTGGGGTTGTGTCTTTGCTCTACTTCAACTGGATCTCAGTTCTTGAAAAATCCAAGCCTTCCGTGGGATTCATCCCAGGCAGCCTGTTCCAATTTGTTTCAGGTATAATGTGAATCTGGTTTGGAGTAACATTTTACAAACTCCAGCTAGTAACGAAATGAATACATACGGAACAAATCATAACCCAGAGACTCAGTTGGTGTAGTGGTTAAGGAATCAGGTGGGAAATCATGAATTTTAGTCCTGCATTACACAGAATGCCAGCTGGTTGACTTTGGGCCATTCCCTCTCTCTCAGCCCTAGGAAACTGGCAAAGGCAAACCACTGTTGTAAATGCTGCCAGGAAAACTGTAGGGACTTGACCAAGCAGTCACCAAGAAACAACACATACACACACACACACACACCACACACACAAAGTCATAACCCATTCGTGACAGCTGCAGTTTTCAAAAATCACTCCAGCATATTGCAATTTCCATTGACTGCAACCTGTGTTCCCCACCCATCCTGCCCTGCTCTTTTATGTTCTTCCCCTCCTTCTCCAGTCCCAATGATACTATACTATTGCTACAGCCCCATAGAAAAGTTACTCATTCAACTAAGCATGTAGCAAATTGTCCTCCTGCACACTCTTCTCTGGCACGATGACGTCCAGATGTGCTGGGACTACAGACTCTAGTATATCTAACCAGCACAGAGGGCAATAGTCTTAATACCTTCACATCTGATTATAATATTAATTTTGAACACAACTGTCAGGGTCAGATGATTGGAAAAACTGTTATCTCCAGGCTGAAATTTCTCTTACTAATCCTTAAAGGATTGTTATAGCTAGAGAAAAAAAGGTAGCAGTGATGGCACACAGTGTGTCTACAAATAGAAAGGCTGTTGGTCTGGAGTGGCATAGTTTAGTTTAGTTTACTTTATTGTCATTGCACATGGTACAACGAAATTAAATGCCGTCTTCCGTATACTTTATAACTATACAAATAAAAACACAAACATACATCCTTTACATTCTGTATAATTGAAATTGAAAAGCTGATATTGCACTATACCGTAGAATTCAATATGGTTATTGCCCTGGGATAGAAGTGTTTTTTCAGTCTATTTGTCCTTGTTTTTATTATCCTGTACCGTCTGCCAGATGGTAATAGTTAAAAAAAAAAAGAGTGGCCAGGATGAGATGGATCTTTAAGAATAGAGTCTCCTGCTTGAGCAGGGAGTTGGACTAAAAGACCGAAGTCCCTTCCAACTCTGTTATTCTGCATTCTGTAATTCAAGCTGAATCCTTTGTAAAATTACAGGCAGTGCTCAGTTAATGATGCAATTGTGATTGGAATTCCATTGCTAAGCAATGTGGTTGTAAAATGCAACATAATGTGACTACACAGTTTAGTCATGGCAATTCCAGCTTCTTGGTTGCCATTTTTATGTAAGACTGGGCAGGTAGTTAAGTGAGGAACTCATGTGACTGCATCTTCCGACTTCCTGCTGGCTTCCCCATTGATTTTGCTTGTGACCGCAGATGTGCTATGTAGGACGGCTAGAACTCAAAAGACAAGTCATAGTTACTTGTTCAGCCCTGTTGAACAGTCACTGAACAAGTGGCACATGTATATGAATGAGAGACAGCAGTTGTACATCTCTATTTCTTGGTATCTATATACCAAGGGAAACCTACTGATTCTCCTTTTCCTAAAACATCCACATCTTTAAAAAAATCTATAATCAAAATTGTACTTTCCCTCCAGAGAAATGGCAAGGATAGCTAAACTAAGTCTACGAATCCTGGGCTGCAAAAAACCAGGAGAGCCACTAGGTGGCCACAAGGAATCTTAAAGCCCAACTCTTTGCTGCCATCTTGTGTGCATTTATGCTTTTTCAGCCCAGATCTGGTCTACAACTAGAAAAGAATTGATTTATTGTAAAATCATCAGCCAGATCTTTTGATTTAGAGTAGATGAAATCCTCAGGGCTCATTGTGTTGGGCACATTAGAAACCCACTGGCTGATGGAATTATCAGATTACACATTCTCAGAATCATAATCCATAAACCAGGATTTTAAAAGGTTTAGTGATTATATAGCTTCATGGGGGAAAAGAGCAGGGCAGCTGCCAGTCTTGGAGCAGACAGCACTTATTCCACGTTTCCTTTCCTTATCTTGTTCTGCCATAATGGAAAAAGATGTCCAAGTAGGCTTGTGTGCTGGGCTATGAACTTCTTCTAGCTAGAAGACAAATCTCTTCCAGGATTGGAGAAGGGATAAACTTTGATAAACTGTTTGATTTCCACCTGCCCTAGAATGATTAAATCTTAGAAAGTGAGAAGCCTCCGGTCTCATCAAAAATGCCAACCAGAATATAAATTTCTACTTTCAAATGAAGTCAATCAAAGGGAACACCCACTTATAGTGGAGTAACAAAAAAAACCAAAAACAAAACCCTCTCTCCAAATCAGAACAGTGGATTTCCAAATTTACCAGGCCTAGATTAGTACATTTAGAAGTTAAGGAAGATGCATGGCAAATGTCAGAGATATTTCACTGGAATAACATTAGGTCTTAGGCAGGGATGGGTTCTAACTTACCTCGCTGCCGGTTCGCTTCCTCCTGCACCACGTGGTCGCGCCTCATAGCTGTGCATGCGCTTTGCACGTGCACGCATGCCAGTGCAAAAAATTACAAAAAATCCTCCCCCCCCAAAAAAAGGCTGAAAACAAGATGGTGATGCATGTGCAGTGCCGGAAACTGCACATGCGCAGAAGGAAAAAAAACCCAGAAAAATTCAACTCCCTCAAAAAAAATATCCAAAAAAAAGATGGTAGCATCCACGGACCAGAATCGGTTTCGTGATCTCACCAGCGGCTTACTACCTACTCTATAGAACTGGTTCAAACCAGTAGGAACACACCTCTGGTCGTAGGGATGGGGAGGGGCTACATCCAAAATGTAGGGTTAAGAAGAAAATGACAAGACAGGGAAGTCTTAATCACATAATGTACTGGAGATTGGCAACCTTCTTCTACAAGGAAGATGAGCTGGAAACCAACTGAGGTCTGTAGCAGATGTTCTGTTGGTGATGAAATGACCCCTCTCAATAATTGAGTTTGGGATTATCGGGGTATTTTTTGTTTTCTAGACTATATGTTTACAGTCCGTACCTATTATTAGCCATGGCCCCTATAAAAGCAGCAACAAATCACGCCATCTTTTCTTCATTTCTTCAGCAAAAAATTGATTTATTTTCCTTGGGTTGATGTGAGGGGAAGGAGAAGCCCCCATTTTAACCCATTTTAAAACTAGACTCCAAATTATAAAAACGTATGTCAAAGACGTAAAACAGTTTACGTTTAGTATATCACCTGCCCTGAATAAAGCACATGCATTACAGCAGGGGTGTCAAACTCAAGGGCCGTGGGCCTAATCCGGCCCATGTGGTGTTTAGATCTGGCCCACGGGGTTGCCTTGGAAACAGCAAAAAAACTGGCCTGTGGTGCCTCTGCCAGCAAAAATAGAGCTCGGGAGGGCTGCATGTTGCCCTCCTGAGCTCCATTTTCAGCTGCGATGGCCTCCTGCAACACTCTGCCAGTGAAAATGGAGTTTGGGAGGACCATGTATGGCCCTCCCAAGCTCTGTTTTTACTGGCAGAGTGCTCAGGACACCACAGGCACCCCCAACACTGGCGACGCTGAGGTAGCCACAGCCACCCTGGCCATGCCCCCATTCCCCTAAAGGTCAAACACAACCCTGATGTGGCCCTCAATGAAATTGAGCTTGACACCCCTGCATTAGAGGGAATGATGCATATGCCTTAGAGAGAATGAAATACTTGAAATATGCATACATTCTAATGAAATAATTAAAATAACCAGGAACACCCAATTTCAAAAGTGGCAAAATACCATTGTAGGTTTTCAGCACAGATTGACCATCTGTTTTTTTTAAAATTATTTATCATATTTTTAAAACACCCATCTTCCTCAAAGACAGTCTCTGTGCATTTCTGAAGATAGCACGTTCCAAATTGAGGCACCGCAATTGTATAGTGCAGCCAAGACATCACCAGATGAACCCGTGCAAATTTCATATATCATTCTAAGTGTACAATTGGGACCATCTAAAAGTAGACACCTCGTTAAATAATGCTGAACGAAGGCCTTTGGAGCTCAGACAATGGGCAGCATTTTGCATTTCACGCTGAAGGAATTGTCTGCCAGGGCAATGCATCTAACGCTAGCATGATCCGAGGTTTGCACAGTTCTCTGCCATCTGTAAGAATTTGACATCACTTTCTGAAATGCAGAAGAAACAGACAAATGTAACCTGGAGTGAAAGAGAAGAGAAACTGTCTATGCAATTTCTTAGAAGTCCTATTTATGCAAGCCCGATTTAATCCTTGCCAGATAGTTTGCTTATTTTGATATCTGTGTTTGGGGGGGGAGGCAGTTTTATGTGTCTGGTATTTCTAAACTGTGTTATTTCCCAGTGCCTCGTGGCTCGCCATCCCATCCCTAGCAGTGTGGCAAAGCCATCTGTTCCTGTCTTAATGGGCTGCCAAAGGGAATTTTAAATCAATGCTTTCAACTGCACATGGTGTGAATGCCCACGTGTGCAAGGCCAAGCCACCACAAACAAGCAGCTGATGAACATTTCCTCTTCTGGGAAAAAGAAGGCCCTGCACAGCTGCAAACAGAGGCCCGGCTGGGACAGCAGCTGCGCTGAGCTTCCAGTGCATCCGAGTTCAACCATGGGCTGGCAGCCCCTTTAGGAAGGATGATATCAGTTTCTGCTTCAGTTGGATTGAAGGGAGCCAACTTGAGCCCAGCTGTGTTATTCACTGCGCAACCTACTGGGCAAGTCAGTGCTACCACTTTGACTTTGAGAATGCCCTTGCTCTTTGAATCTCTGCAGTAGCATTCTGAAAAACCTTTTTGAGGATTGGTAGAAAACTTGCAAGTTTGCAAACTTGGGGAGTTGTAAAGCACTGGGAAAGTCAGGAGATTCAGGCAGTTCAAATGAATATAAAGATTTATTGCAAGTATAAGCTCTCTATAAGAATCTGAACAACTAGCAGCCAAGGGAAATGAGCGGGAGATAAGGAAGGCATTCAAGGTGGGCTGGACCTAGATCTCTTGTGAGCCATGATTTATGACACATTTGACCCCTCCCTTGGGCTCACCCTGGTCATCTCCTTCAGAGTGGAGAGAAAATTAGCAGCAAGTCTGGGAAATTAAGGTACTACTGGTCTGAAGCAGTGTGTTTCATTTCCTTCCTTGATGTTTACACATTTAACACTACAGTCTGAAATGAGACTATAAGGGTGGGATTGCAATCATCCTTAATAAGGTCAGCTAAAGACTCAGGGCTACATTCCTGCAACATGTTAAGTTTGCTTAGTTTTAATCTTTGTCAGGGACTGGAGGAACTTACCATAAGTGTGTGACAACACTACATGCTGGGTTAGCGCATTGGGTAAATCCAGAACATTGGTTGAGTAACTAAGATAAATCTGCCATGTGAATCCATTCAAAACATCTTTGGCTGATCAGGTGGGGTTGTCAGTCATACTTAGAACTGCACATGTGAAAATTTTGCAAAACAACTAGACATTTGGAGACATTTTGGATGGGATTCTCATGTGCATCTATTTCCTTGTAGTACTCATTCCAGATGGCTCTGTGACTCACTCAAAACAACTATGAGCCAAGATGCCTTCTAGAGATTTGTCACACATATTCCTTTATGCATACCAAGAAAGAAGATATTTTTGTATGTTTGTATGTACTTCGTTATAATGCAGCTAACCTAACCTGCAGCTCTTCCTTGTTGAATTTAGTGTCATCGTTTATATCCTAGGTTTTAAGTAAGCTTCCTGTAGAAGACATAGTGAATGGCCTTGAAGGATGGGAGGAAGAGTTGCTACCATGTCAATGGACATATAAGTTCATTGAGCCTCAGCCAAGAAACTAATTTGAGAAAGTATCTCAGACAAGCCCCTGCTTAGTTCACATGACGATAATGGGATGGTGGGGAAAGACCACAACAAAAGACTTGCAAAATTTTATTTGTATAGCTGTTAAACTAAAAGTGGCCATGACCAATATGACAGATTTCTTAGTCTGGTATAACTTCTTGGGCTGAAAGTTCCTTATACTGAGGGACAAGATCCTCCCTCCTTCCTTCCCTCCCTTCTTTCCTTTCCCCTTTCCTAAATCTTGATACTCATTCATTAATAAAAGGAGGCTTTAAATCAAACAAGATTCACTGATTTTATTTGGGCTAAAGAGCCATTTTGAATATAAAAGGATAAAATATATATGCATATATATTTAGTACAAAAGTCACAAACATACCATGGATTACACCTGGCCATCTCTGACCATCCTCCTTATTTTGGAAGATTTCTTTTGTTATAAATGGATTCTTGAAATTCTTCATATCATCCTCCCTCTACAATGTTTGGTCTCTTCCTTATCCTAGCTGACGGGACAGAAGCTAGCATAATTATGGGCTGAGACCATGTGATCTTGGACAAGTGGGCAAGGAACAATCATTGTGTGGGTCAGATAACTGGCTGGAGGGTTGCGTCAATGGTTGCCTACAAATTTAGGCTATCACAAAATAAGAAATATCATTTGGGATTTTTTGTTAAAAAACCAAAAAATATATAGGCAGAGTAACCCTGTGTGTCCCTTGCAGGAGAGAGCAACAAAAGATCTACTGCTTCTCCAACCATTCGTGGCTCTGCTAGTTCTCTGCAGACAAGGTTGGAAATGGAGACCAGTTCTTTCCACATTACTTCCTTTGGGTATGGAGTCATCTGGTTCTGAGAATATGTCAAGAGACCACACAGCATTGGAGCAACCTGTTCATATCCATTCCTCATTTCTTCCTGAAATTGTGAATGTAACATTTCCAGGAGAACATAATAACTTTCTTCCTGCATACCAGAGATCTGTGATGATGTGTAACCATTGATTCAGCCAACCAATTTCTGTTTCTGCTATTATGTGGTATTTACCCCACCTCTCAAGGCTGATGAAGGAGTAAGTATAAGATTACTTGCTATAATTGCATAGTCTTAGAAATGTTCCTTGCTTGTACTGACTTCTGCCATTGCAGTAACCAGTAGGAACATTTCCTAAATAGTCACAAAAAGAGCTACCTCTACATAGGGATACACTTAGCTTTTTTGATGAAACTATGGGCTGGAGTTGCTCCTCCCCAAAAAAGGAATGGCAAGGAATAATTTAAATAAATATGTGCTAATAAATAATTATGGAGCGAAGGCACACAAAACAAAGAACACACAAGAGAAATCCACCTTTACATATACACTTTAACCCCACAATGCTAAAACTTCCAACTAAAGACTTTAAATTCCCATGAGTGAAAATCCCCATTCACATTTTATGTGAAATGAAAAAGAATAACTTAAAATCTGGATAAATAATAAATAATTGAGGGTGGGGGCGGGGAGAATCCATGGCTTATCTTGGCTGGCACCATTCTAAAATACAGTTATGAAAATAATTCCTCCCGTTTCCAGCCCATTTGGGGCTGCCTTTATCAACCCCAGCTTGAAAGCTCTTCAAGTTAGGATGCATGAAATCAATATCTTAAATTGAAAGAATGTCAACATTCTATCCTTTCCACAATCTTTGACAATCTTCCTGATGTGGAACTGCTATAGCACATGAAGTTTTATGGCACCTGCTCTAGTATATTTAGGTGGATGAGGGACCTTTGATCCACTAAACATGATTCAACATCCAGTAGCTGTAGTCAATATGGACACTGATGGAGAATTGTACTTCAGCATTATATGAAGGGTGATATGCCCACTTCATGCTAGGAGATAATTTCTTGAGTGTTTTAATAGAAAAGGAAAGATATTATACAGAATGATATTTTCTGTATCATGTTGGAAATGAAACTCCAATTGCGTCTTAGATCTAGGAACCACCTAGAATTCTAAAGTATTTAGCACAAGACATTGTTCATAGATAACTTTGGTAACATATAAATGGAAAACAACAACAACAAAGGAAACATCATCAGTGTTGTTATTGCTTAATGAATGAGCCAGTAATAGGATTGGGGGAAGATCTGGGTAATATTAATAACACTGAGGAACAATACGGATCAAGATAGATGGCTTTGATTGTACAATTCCCTACCCTATTTATTCTTCTGGCACAATGCTTAATCAATTAAAGAAGCCCCAACCCAAAGAATAAAACAGAACATCAGGCTTTCCTGAGACTGTTAACTTTTATAGTATTTTTAAAAAACAGAAGGCCACCGTTGCTGAACCATTGCATAGACTACTAGGGAAAACGGCAACATGGACCTGGGGACAGAAGGAAACCCGCGCATTTGCAGCTGTTAAAGAATTATTATCCTCAGATAGCATGCTCATCCAATATAGCAAGATTCTTCCCCTTTTACTGACTTGTGATGCTTCTCCTTTTGGGGTGGGAGCTATATTTAGCCACAAATCGCCAGATGGCTCAGAGCCTCCCATTGCATTCTATTCTAAAATGCTATCATCCGCAGAAAGGAACTACAGCCAATTGGACAAAGAAGCATTGGCAGCGGTGGCGGGAATAAAGCATTTTCACGAATATTTGTATGGGAGGAGATTCAAGCTCATCACTAGCCCCTTTTGGGTCTCATCGCTGGTGATCAACAAACATCAAACTATATGGCAAGGTGGACACTCTTTCTGAAGGGGTATGACTACAAGCGAATGCACCAGCCGGGGAAAAATATGACCAACGCCGATGCACTTAGCAGGTGTCCCCTGCCAGAGCTGGTCATGGATCCAGCACCTGTCAAGTATTACTGATAGACATGGGGATTACCAGCCCAGTCACATCAAACGACATAGCAGAATACATGAGGAAGGACAAAATGTTGCCTAAAATATTAAACTGGATATTGAGGGGGTGGCCGTAAGGGAAACTACAAGAAAAATTAAAAACATTCCAAACCAAACAAACCGAGTAATCAACCCTAAAGGGATGCCTGTTATGGGGGGGATAGAGTGATTGTTCCTCAAGAGTTGAGGAAGTAAGTCCTGGAAACATTGCACATGGGGCATTCCAGGATTTTAAGAATGAAAGCATTGGCTCGAAGTTATATATGGTGGCCAAACTTAGACCGGGACATTACAGAGTGGGTGGCCACCTGCATCTCATGCCAGGAAACCCAGCCAGCCTCCCCGAATCCTGATAAGGGAGTGGGAAGTGTCCAAGGGACCATGGTTGATAATTCATATTGATTTTGCTGGGCCAATGAGGGAACAGACTTTCTTAATTGTGGTAGGTGCTTATTCGAAATGGCCAGCAGTACTCACCATGCCAAGTTTGACCAGGGAGGCAACTGTTACGGCCCTTTGAAAAATCTTCGCAACCCATGGGTTACCGGATGTCCTAGTGTCTGACAATGGGCCCCAATTGACAGCAAAACCAATAGAGTCGTTCCTGGCCGAACAAGGAATTAGACATGCTGTCAGGCCTGCATTTTGGCCTGCCACACTTTCAGCTATTCTACTATGCATTTTTCTGTTGTGGGGAAATGGAGGGGAGATAGTGTGGAGTTGGAGATATATAGCCTTGTTTACATTCTTTCTGGTAAACCAAGGTCATCCTTGGTCTTCACAGCAGACCGGAATGAGGTGG
>JANHFT010007886.1:8943-23910 GCA_032467955.1 Pseudoxenodon macrops | reverse complement strand
AACATGTCCTTCTGTAATAAGTCTGAAGACTGTCTGATCTAGCAATCCAATTACCCAATAAACCTCTTGCTGTTTTTCTGTGTCTACCAGGGTGACATAATTGATATGCTTGGGATGTCCTCAGTTATACAACTCTGCTGAATTTGCAGAGCAAGGCAACTTGACCAAAGATCATGTTTAACCAATGATTAGATTCACCTCCAGAAACTGGCACCAAGGCTACAAAGCACTATTCCAAACATATCAGATCAAGATGGGCAATGTGGTACAATAATACAGAGCCAAGGTGGCGCAGTGGTTAGAATGCTGTACTGCAGGCTACTTCAGCTGCTAGCTGCAGTTCGGCAGTTCAAATCTCACCGGCTCAAGTTGACTCAGCCTTCCATCCTTCCGAGGTGGGTAAAATGAGAACCCAGATTGTTGAGGGCAATATGCTGACTCTGCATAAATGAAACCGCTTAGAGAGGGCTGTAAAAGCACTATGAAGCAGTATATAAGTCTAAGTGCTATTGTTATTGCTATAATTATGTTGATCTAAAAACTAAATAAATCTAATTTCAACTCTTCCTTTACCCAAGATTAAGTTATTCTGTCTCAGCCCAATGGATTTTACACATTTGTTGGGATCAGGAGAGACCCTCCTGTAAATTGCCTTAAACTCCTGGAGGAAAGATCAGTGAAAGTTCTAGCTCATTAATTGCCAAACTTGTAACATCTGGTATGTGTAAGAGTATTTTTTAAAAAAGAGTTCTGGAAAGATTGTCCTACACTAACTGTCATATTTATCTTGCACTAGGCCTGAATGAAGCAAGATCATATCCTGCCTCATTAAAAAAGTTTGGATGATGCAATCGGGCATACTGTGGTGACTTGATATCATTTTGGGAACTTTCTCCAGCACTTCCAACAGCTCTTGGAAGCTCTAAAAGAGATTTCTATGCAGGGACATCAAATGGAAGGGCCAGAAGAAGTATGCGATGGTGCAGTTTACAACGCAACTCCTTTGAGGTTGGTTGCGGGATGTTGCCACGCAAAGCAATTCAAAAGGATGCTTTACAGGCAGTCCTTGACTTACAACAGTTCATTTAGTGACCGTTCAAAGTTACAACGGCACTGAAAAAAGTGACTCACGACTGTTTTTCACACTTATGACCATTGCAGCATCTCCATGGTCACATGATCAAAATTCAGAAGCTTGGCCACTGGTTCATATTTATGATGGTTGTAGTGTCCCAGTGTCATGAGATCAACTTTTGTGATCTTCTGACTTGCAAAGTCAATGGGAACCCAGATTCACTTAACAACCATGTTAACTAACTTAACAAATGCAATGATTCACTGAACAATTGTGGCAAGAAAAGCCATAAAATGGGACAAACTTACATAACAAAAGTTTCACTTAGGAACATACATTTTGGGCTCAATTGTGGTCATAACTCAAGGGCTGCCTGTATTTGAAGTGTTGCTGAAGCCCTTCTCTGAAACTGTTTTCCAGTCTTTTTTTTTTTTAAGCATTTATATTTTACGATAGGGCATTTATTCCATTTCTGTTCATTGCCTTGTGCTTAATGGGATGGCAAGCTGAATTAACTGGATATTCCTGCATGCCCACTTTAATTGGGTGCAGTCCTATCTTTGCCTCATCATGAATGAATTCTGTTTTGACTAAAGGTTTCCAATACATCTGAGATATAGGATATAATTCAAATTTATTATGAGAATTATGACTGAGCAGAACTTTAGCTTTCTTGGATTTGACTATTGCTGCAGGCAGTGACTGCTGCAATCTACGCGAACATGATTTCCTTGGTTATCTACCACCAAAAATGACATTACTAAGCAAGAAAAACATCTGGTTGGAACCTGATGTCCCATATGTATGTGCCAATTAGAGCTCCCAAATTCTCACATCTCATTCAGCCCATCTGGAGAAGGCCATATAAAAGCCATTGCTCTCTTCTATCACTACAAGCTAAGGAACATCCCCAGATTGACATTTTGCTGGAATAAAGCAACATCTGAAAATGCAAAATAAGCAGCTCTACGATAAATTTCCCCTTTCTGTCTCAAACCTCTCAATATGTTCCCTCCTCTGCCAGCATTGCTGTGTTGGTAGTGAAGATATGGGATCCGGGAAGCACATTGGCCACAAACCCCTGATCTGTGAGCTCAGTGGCCAAAATCTTTCTGTGAGTGTTTTCTGCATGTGTGAATCAATAACTTTTAACACACAACTTCTGTTTGACAAATTGGTATCGTATTTAGCAAGACTGATGATAGCATGCAACCACATTAGCTGGCTTGCTAACTGTAGCATCTTCAGGAGTTTTTAATAAGGGGGATACATTGATAATGCTGAGCAATTAATAGGAACCGTGGGATTACAGTAGATTTGCGATTAATTCAATCCCGATCCCCTTTGTAAATCCTTTCTATAAACTTCATTTCTCCCCCTTACCTCACTTTAAATTTCAGCAGGTAGCTTCTCTGAATGGGAGGTTCTGCCTATAATTTTGGTTCAGTTTTTCAAAGAGCCCAGGGCTACTCACCCATTCTTGTTCTTACTTTAATGTTTTTAAATCTAGAAATGCATCACCTTCTAGATTATGAAGCATAACCATACGAAGCATACTTAGGAACTGCACTAAATGCTGAGTAAAGGAAGACGTCTGTATCAGGATTAATACAGTCTTCTGAAATTACCAAATCATGCATACTTAAAACGATCAAGCTAATTCTTTGTTCTTCATTGCTCTCCTTTCAAGCTGTTTTTTAAAAATTCAATATGAAAAAATGACCAGTGTTTAAAGCTTTTGTTAAGTTTATCTCCAATCTATCCTTAAGTAGCTCATGGCAGGATATATATGATTCCCTCCTCCAGTTCTGTCCCATAATAATCCTATCTGACATTAGTTGGCCCCAAATCATCCAATAAACCTCCATGCCTGTGTGAATATGAACCTGGATCTTCCTGGTCCTGGTCTAATAACTTATTGATTAGATTTCATTGGGTGCCATGCTTAGAGAGGCACGATTAACTACAACTTCCCTTGAGTAGAAGAGATTATCCTTATTTCATTTTGATAATTGGCTAATACCTTAGGGATATTTTTCACAGTTAATTATATGATCTCTGATAGACTGGGATCACCTGAAGAAGAATTTTACAAGTGACAGAATGACATGGAGTAGAATAGTGATTTAATTGAACAGCATAACAATAAATACTGTAACCGGGATAAAACTATAAATAAATAGCAAAATTCAGCATCAACATAAACATTTTATAGACCCTGCAATACATTCTGACCTCCATGACCGGTGCCTTCAACACCTTATAAAAAGTCAACTGAGTTCTGATTAGTCTGATCTCCAAGAAGATCACGTGCAAAGAGCAGGCACTTCAATCGGACAGGTTCTCTTCCTGATTCCACCAGATGACGCTCTCTAATGGAAGAACATATAGCACCATGTGATGGCACTGGATGTGGATGTGATGGCATTGATAGATACGGTCAGGATGAAGTGTGGTTCCTCAAATAACATGGCCTGTTACCATGAAGGGCTTTTTAGATACTGTAACTACCAGCATTGTGATTTGAACCCAGAAACACACCGACAATCAATGCAGCTCATGGATCAGAGATTGTACATTGATCAAGGAAGCACTTGCATTGCTGCATTTTAAACCAGATGCACTTCAAGGGCAGCCCCTTGTAAACACATTGCAATATTCCATTCAGGAGGCCATGAACCACTCAATTTTGCTTGGTTGAAGCCTGTTGTTCCCCCATATTAACCTCCTGCCCACCACAGCCTTCAGACAGGGAGACAGAGCTTTTACAGTATCACTTGGGCAACTAGGAGTGGAAATTAAAACTAGGTATCATTAATGTATTGATGATATTGCATCTCATCCTGTTGAATGATCTCCCCCAGTGGAATGGTGTAGATCAGTGACCCCCAACCTTTTGGGACCCAGGGACCAGTTCCATGGAGAGAGGTTTTACCGTGTGCTGGAGGGGGCGTGGTTTTGCATGCTACCTGCATCCTGCAGAGGGGGCTTTGCTTGATTGCACAGCCTGGTTACTGGCATGCCGCAGCCCGGTGCTAGTCCATGGACCAACAGTTGAGGACCCCTAGTGTAGATATTAAGCAGCAGTGGAGAGAATGCTGAACCTTGTGGAACCTTGAAAAGCAAGTACTATGATATAGATCTATTCTCAATCAATATTTACTAGAGCTGGCAAGGAAGGAAGGAAGGAAGGAAGGAAGGAAGGAAGGAAGGAAGGAAGGAAGGAAGGAAGGAAGGAAGGAAGGAAGGAAACTAGTTCACACTATGCTGCTTGCTCATAGCCTCCAAACATGATCCAGCAGGATACCCTGATCAATGGTACTGAGAGCCACTGAGAGGTCAAGAGTGGCAAGGATCCCACTCTCAGGGATGAATTCACCACTATCAGAATTAGCTACACATCACCTTCTGAGAGGCTTTAGTCAACCAAGAGAAATATGAATCTAATATACAAGTGGCCAAACAAGTAATCCCAAGAACCTGATGTCCATTTCATCAGGACCAGCAAATTCCTCTGAGAGTATCAAGCCAGAATGAGCCTCAGCCATCTCCATAGGACCTGCTGTAAGGCTAGAGCCTGACTTGAAGCAAATCTGAGCAGCTTCATTTGACAAAAGATTAGCATATCCCTCACAATGACCTTTTAAGTAAACTTCCAAGCCAGCTCTTCCTAAGAGGGCTTGGGTTACCTTAAAAAACTAAATGGCTATCCATGGACACAATAACACCAGAGAAATACTGATGTTTTGCTGTCCTTACCACCACAAGGTAAGCCTTAATAGCAGTTCTAATTCATGTTTAGTTGGGTTCACTCCTCATTGCTTCCAGAATTACCGTAGCCACTTCTTCATACCCCATTTCATCTCCCTTTTCTGTAAACCAAGGAGAGTTTCAGAATTCACAGGTGGGAAGAGGCCGCATGTGATCTGATCCAAGATTCTGCTGCCCCCTTATTCCAGGCAGCAAGTTGGGCCATGCAGCAGACCATCAGGAACAACCCAACCTCCCTCTTGAAACTTCTACGGTCCATTAGGTGCTTGGAGTAGATCAATCAATCACAGTCATCTTCCCCAGAATGGTGGGGGGAGTGCCAGAGGACCTTAGCAGGTTCTCAGAGTGAACGAAGCCTGACAGGAGGCAATGGAAGCCTCTTCCATCTCCAGACCATGTTGCCACTGATCTGAGCAGAACATCTCATCAGTCAATGTGTGGCCAGGATTAGGCACAGGAAGCTCTGAACTGCTTCAATTCTTGACCCGGAGGAGGTAGGTTGAAGTTCTTAGGTCCATTAACACCACTGTCAACCCATGTCATGGATTCCAGGAGATCACAGGAGGTTGCTATACAACCAGGGAACTGGTACAATATCAACAATCTCAGCTTACACCAACTGAATAGGTAGCAATGGGCCATTAGCAGATACAAAGAGCAACACAAATATATATTTTTATTTTTCCCCAGACAATGCAGATATTGTCTAGAATAGTGGCTCATTGCATGTTATTTGCTGAAATAAGTATTGTTTTACCCCACTGTTAATTTTTACAGTGTAAGTTAAGAGTGATTTTAGAATATTTCATCTGTTACTCGGGACAGTAGTCCTATCCTTAGGCTATGTCACACAACCTGATTTTCAAAAGTCCCTGTTTCCCGAGTTACTTGACAAGTCAGCAAAAAAAAAAAAAAAAAGGTCTGCAGGTACTTAACTCCCTTTTCATGAAATCTTAATTTGGCAGAAGATTCTTAGGCTCAATATACAGTAGCTAGATTGGAATCTTTATTCCAGACAAGAAGCTTTCATATACTGTATATAGCAGATGATTTGTCTTTCGACAGGACAAATAAATCAAACTTTTTGTATAAGTTTTATTCATAAAAGCTAAGCTCTTTTTCCTTCTAGCTTTTAGATTTAAAGATATTTGGCCATTTTCTTAATAGTCCTGAGAGGCAGCTGAACAATGTTGACGTACAGTTTCTCTCCAGTGTTGTTTGATGCTTACTAAGAGCATGTTTTAAGAACACAAGTTCTAATTCAATAGAAGGAATTAAAACGCCAAACAGAAAGTTACTATATTACATACATTGAATCCTCATACTCCCTGATTGATTATAGCTCATCAGTGTTATGTCCAAGAGTCATGCCCAACTCTATTTGCAAAAATTTAGATAATGAAATTAAGAACTTTTGAATGGAAAGCATGTGCCTTTTCCACTAATCTGGGTCATACCCCTTTACTATAAGCATACGTTGATTTGTAATTCATTGTTATGGAAAACCACCAACTTGAATATTTTGCTCAACACTTGCTAGCTTAATTACATTTGCAATTAAACAGTAAGCCTTTCTCATTCCCCCCTCTTCTTTCCCTATTCCAAGTTATGAATTTGTTGGGTTTTGATATCATTAAATCATCAAATGTGGTTTGGGATATCATTAGCACCATGAAGCGGAATATAAGTCTAAGTGCTATTGCTATTACCCCACATAAACAAATGCTGTTTATGGTTGAATTTTAAAATCCAAATCTTGTCTACATGTAGTTCGAAAAACTAAAAAAAAATTGCAAATCCTGCTAAGTTTTAACTTTGTGCCAATTTTATTCCATATAAATAGAAGTACAAATTATGGTGCTGATTTCTCTCTCTCTGTCTCTTTCTTACCCACATCCACTACCGTCCTACTTTCAAAAGATATATTACTAAACCATATTCAAATACCTACCGTATATACCACCTTAGTTTCCCAAGAATATATGAACATTATTTAGTATATCTGCATCTGAACTAGGATTGTTTTTCCTTTTTCTTTACACTTTCATGTTAGCCTTGTTAATGCAGCTGTTCGAAGGAGAGATATCTTTATAGTCAAAGCAATCCTTACTCCCAGCTTCCAATTCCACTCTCTTCCTAGTGCCATGAGGTTGAAGGGTTGGGGAATATCTGATTAATATTCCTAGAGAATTGCAAGCTGTCTGTCAATTCAATTGGGGAAGTCTGGTGAAAGCAGAGCCAGATGGGGCTTGGCCAAAGGGCATGGAGAAAGGCATCATGTTTCCTCATTTGAAATAGCTGTGGGCATCTACAATTTGAGTTTTGCCCAGATCTCTTGTGTTCTCTTTTCACTAAAGCTGAGCGAGAACCATAATTCTCCCCTTCTTTTCATGTCTTTATTACCACCAATCTGTCTCTCAATTCTACTAGTTTCTGAATAAGTGGGGTACTTTTTTAATGAGAGAAAAAATGGCAAAGACATTATGTGGCAACTTTGTAGATTGTCAAAAGGCCAAAGTATCTTAAAACTATGAAATTATTGTTGCTGGCAGGGCAAGTGTTTTTACAATGGTCCAGACCATTTGCACTACAATGAATAAGACACTTCCCCTCCAATAAAATGCAGAAAGTAATGACATTGGAGGAGGAGGAGGAGGATAGGAGGAGGAAGAGGAGGAGGAGGAATAATATAGGAGCTTATCAGGAAATCTCTACAGTTGCATGAGCAAGGTAATAGCAAGCTACTTCTGTAATAGTGTCAAGCAAACTCTACATATATATATATATATATATACACATGAAGTTGTCAAGAGTTGTTCTAATCTCAAAAAAAACTGTACCTTAATAAAAATCAGTCTAAGCTACTCCCTTTCATGATTTCCAAGAATATTAAATTCAACACAAACACTCCTAGATTTAATTGCATCACTCTATGAAATTCTTATGCCTGGTTCAACCATAGATCCATCCATCCAATTTATGGTGAATGTAGCTCTCCAAGGTCTAGAGTAGCACTTTTCTTCAGTTATCCAATATCTTTTCAATCTGAGAATTTTAGTGAAGCACAAGCATGCACTTCATTATGGTTTCTTCCCAGTGCTGATCACATAAAAACCAGTAAGGTTCGGAAGATACAGAAAACTCAGTGGAACACCAAAGAAATTTTCTCCAAATCTGAATAAGGGAATGGATGAAATTACTTCTGGAACATACTTACTCTTCTATGCTGTTTCTCTCCTGAATGCTCCTATAGTTCATGGGCATACACCTTAAGATGCTAGATTTCTGTCTCACACACAAATGTTGCTGTAGCAATTTTTGTGGGAGCTGATATCTCTTTTTTTCAGAGAAGCCACCATTAACCAACAATTTTAATTTTATAGAGTATTCACTACCCCTCCTCAGTAAACAATCAAAAAAACAAACAAAATGCCATGAAGTAATTAATCCAGCCACAGATTAAAATCAAGAACTATCCCACAGAGCTCTCTGAGTTGAATTTAAAAAGCCTTCCTCATTCTGGAAGTTGTACTTCCAACATATCTAAATATTTTTTTTTAATTGGAAAAGACCAACATAGAATAGCATGTATGGATGCATAACAGACAAACCTAAAGTTATCCTCTTTGCCCAGATAAATTAAGTACTTTAAAGTTAACATATAAAAAGTAACAATACAAATCTCTGTTATGCATCCATACATGCTCATTCAAATCAACAAATTATTTTCAGCATCCACTATTCTTTAGACAGCATCGTTATATAGGTTTAAGGGCAGTGTGTTTGTGTGCATGTAAACAATGTGCATTAATTGATTTTAATTATAACCATTGCTGTCTGGGATAAAGTTCAAACATAATCTATTCTCTAGCTCATTGAATAATGCGGATTAATTAAAAGTTAATTAACATTTAGCTTGCTTTTCTATTCACAGTCAAGATTGCTTATGGGAATGCATTAGAGCCTTTAATTACACACTATTTCAGAGGGTAAAAGGGACACTATTAAAAGGAATTTATGCAGGCAGCAGTTTAAAACTTAGTTTAGCCCACACACCCCATTCCAGTCAGGGGTAGAGGACACTTTTTGGCAATGCCTTCTAGCTGATTTCTGATGAGGGACAGTTTCATCTTTCCACCAACTTACCGTAGGGAAATCTTGATCGTATGCCAGTCGCTCCGTTCTTGGAGCAGAAGCCAGCTAAGGATCGTTAGACTGTTTCAGTTGTCTTCAAACATTCTTCCTCCGCGGCCCGACTTTTCAGCACCAGAGGCCGTGGCCAGCTCCTTCCCTTCCCGGTGTTGTAAGTAACCGTTCCTCTCGCAAACTCTAATTTTTTCTTTCCTCCCTTTTCGATTTCTCCGGTTGTTCCTTTCAAAGGACTGGGGGGGGAAAAAACAACAACAGCTTCGATCCTTCAGTTCAGCCTGGAGTTAGACACCCGCATTCACTTTCTAATGACTTTTCAGAACCACAAGTCCTCGGAGCAGCTCCTTCCTGTTTCTGGCGAACTCCTCCTTGGGATCCTGGCACTTTTGAAAGCTTTTTAGTGTTGGCAGTTTCTGCTTGGCTGAGCCGGCTCAAGAGCTCCTCCCCTTTGGGGACAGAAGGAAGAAGACCCAGGCGGAACGACGCGCCCCAGCGTGAGGGATTAAAAAAACAACAACAACCCCAAACCCTTCGGCGTTTTCACTAGTTTCTGGGTCCACAAAGCAGTCGGAGTTTCAAAGATCCCAAACGCTGGAGCTTGGAAGAGGAATCATCTCAGGTTAGGGGAATGGTGGGTGAGAGTAAAGAGAGAGATGACATCTTTTTTTCCCCAAAAGTTTTTTTATTTTCCATATAATTACTTTCCACATTTCATTTTTACATATAAATTTTACAGATCATAATACAATTCTTTTATAACAATATCTTAACCCCCCCCCCCTATATCGTTTTCATTTCTTTATATCTTTTAACATCCCAGGTCTCTCTTATACCATCCAGAGAGATGACATCTGTGCTCATACATAGACTGTTGTGACCGTCTCCTAGAAAAGCATTGGAATTACACCTTTGCTCATCCCTATCAGAATAAGTTTTGATGGCAGCTAGACATCAACTCAAACACCCCACCCCACCCTCCCACTAAATAATTTTTGGCCAAAAAATAATTATTATTTAATTAATTTTAAAAATTAAGAAGACTTTTTGAAAATTTGATTTCTGTGAAATGATTACTTCCCCCCTCAAAAAAAAAAATCCCCAGAGAAGTTGCAAAAGAGGGGAGGTACTTCTTTGACGCTATTTGGGAATGAGTGAAAAGTATTTGCATTATGAAAAGGACCAGCTTTGATTATTCTTTCATGCAAATAAGACCAAGATTGGGTACTGACAGCCATCAGTTGGAGAAGCCAGGCAGGAAGGGGAATGGGACAACTTGACACGGCCAACTTGCTGCAGCCAACTCGCCATGGCCAACTTGCCACAGGCAACTCATCACAGACAACTCACTACTCGCAGCAGTACAATGTAACAATTCTATTTCATTATTTAAAACAAAATTGAAAAATATTTAAATTTTTGTCATTCATATTTCATTCTGTTCCTCCTTTTTAATCCTTTCTTTAATGATTCTATTCCACCATTTCTTTGTTATTAGTGTAACTCTTGTCCTGTAGCAAGTTGTCTTATGCGAGATGGCTGTGGTGAGTTAGCTTTGGTGAATTGTCATAGACTTGGCAGGAAGACTGTGGTGACCGTATGCTAACTTACATTCTGCTGAGATGACATCAAATTTATTTATCCAGAGAGTCCTGTGATGGTTTTTGGAAAAAGGAACAATTCAGTCTGATTACTTTTCATTGTTGATGGTAAAATGTATAGAAGGGGCTGTGCCATCTCACTGGCTGTGTGGTTATTACTTTTCTCTCTATTGTAGTGCTGTCCTTAAGGCCATTATTCCTTGCCAGGTCATTCCTCAGCTGTCATGAGCTCCACAGACTTCAGACTCTCCCTAATTCATTTTTGCTCCCTATGGATGACCTTTAGTGCCCCTCAACGTAGTAGGCAAACACTCAAAGCAGGGATTGATGCCAATTGTGTGTCAACTTCCTACCATCCTTCTGGAATTATATACATGACAGATTGTAGGCATGTATGCATATACACAAACACACACACATCCATCTATCCTTGGATTTACTTCCTAGGTTGAATTAAATTTGTGCATTCTAGCATAGAGATCAGGTGCATTTATTAAAGATTAAAAATGGCAGCTTCAGGTTTAATTTGTGTTGTGGCTACCAGTGGCCAGTGAAGCTGGTGGCAGACTCAGACAGTGAGGAGGTTGGGGAGGAATATGGGCCAGTCCTGGAGTCTGGGGAAGGCTCTGATGAGTGCTCTGTGGCAGAGATGGGGCCAGGACCATCTGACAGTTATAAGCTGCCTTTGGAATCAGATATCAGTGGGGCAGAAGAACAGCTGGAGCCTGTTCCTGATGTGCGCATGCACAGAGCTGCCAGGAGAAGAGAGCAGCTAAGGAATAAAGGCCAACTCGAGAGTAAAGGCACAGGTGGATGGTGAATGGCCCCTCCCATAGGGAATAAAGTGAAGCAAAGGGGAGGGAAGTTTGCAGGAGACAATCAGTTCAATTCATGAGGGTGAAGATCGGTTCCTGACTTCTTGCCAAGTAATTGTTGCTACAGCATGGCATGTGGGAGATATTGGCCTGGCCACTCTCCAAGCCCGATAAAGGTCTGTTGTTGTGAAATCTCATTAATGACTGTTTACCGAGACTTTGCTGGAGAGGAATTCCCTTTAACCTAAATAAAAGAGGTTTTATCAGGGCAAGGAGTCTGCTTCGTGGTTTGGGAAAGCCTAGGTCAGAACAGTTTGGGGAAGTTATAGTATATCAAACAAGTGCATGCATTTAGATAGATCAGGGCTGAAAAACCCATGCCCCACCAGATATTACGGAACTGCATTTCCCAGCATCCCTCACAATCAGCATGTTGACTGGGGCTGTTGAGAGTTGTAATTCAACAACATCAGAAAGGCCACTAGTTTAGCAACTTAAAATGAGTGCTTTCTCTCTCTCCCTCTCTCTCTCCCTCTCTCTCTCTCACACACACACACACACAAACACACACACACACACACACACACACACTATTTACCAGAAACTTGTTTCACATTTGCCATCTTAAAATGACATCCAGAAGGAAAGTAAGTAAGTAAGTAAGTAAGTAAGTAAGTAAGTAAAGTAAGTAAAGTAAGTAAGTAAGTAAGTAAGTAAGTAAGTAAGTAAGTAAGTAAGTAAGTAAGTACGGTAACTCTGGACGAGATTGGTATGACATAAATCAAATAAATAAATAAACAAACAAATAAATAACTTTTCTACCTCTTGAACACCCAATGGCCCTGTGATTATGTAGCAAACCATAAGTCAACCTTATCAATATTTATGGGTTAGTTGGATATATTTGAACATAACGTTATGTTCCAAAACATGACCTTGAATATTGAACATCTCCCAATATTTCCAATCAGAATAGCTAAAAATATTTGCCAGTTGTCCAATAGAAGTAGTAGACCATTCGGATGGGGGCCTATCTTAAATTGAGTTGCACTCCTATCTGCTAAGCATCACACTTAAAACAGACACCAATATTGGCAGGACAAGATCAGCAAGCAAGCTCAACACATTTGACAAATAAACCATGCAATCTAAGCCATAGACAATTGTGGGGTTGGAAATGTTTTTAATTCAGTAGATTTACTCGGGATTTTGTGTGCCTTACTGTGACTTATGGCTGTCTACAAAAAGACTGTGACTTATGGCTGTCTACAAAGGCTCGTTTACCAGAAGACAAGCTGATGAGCTTCCCTACTCCTGTCATCTTCTCTACTTATCCAACAATGCCCCTCATCATTCCACCCTTTCTTATCTTCCTGGGAAACAAGGCACACTTTTCATTAGCCATGTCTGTTGTCACCGAATTCTAATAATGCTCATGGAGCTTTAGGGAGGGTGCTTGAAGTTGATATATTACTTTACAGCATGCCAACTTTCCATTCAATACAAGTATCCCTGAGCTGAGAGAGCAGAGGTGGTGCAGTGGTTGGAGTGCAGGCTACTTCAGCTGACTGCTAGCTGCAGTTCGGCAGTCCAAATCTCACCAGGCTCAAGGTTGAGTCAGCCTTCCATCCTTCTGAGGTGGGTAAAATGAGGACCCAGATTGTTGGGGAGCAATAGGCTGACTCTGTAAACTGCTTAGAGAGGGGCTGTAAAAGCACTGTGAAGTCGTATATAAGTGTAAGTACTATTGCTATTGTTGAAATGTGTTGCATGCTTAAATTCTAACCTGAGCCAGGAAGGAGGAAGAAGATCAAACTAAGAACTTATAAATAGATAGAAAGTTATAGAAGAAAAGGAAGTAGGCTTCAAAGCCAACTCATGTCAAGAGAGATGAAGACACAACATTGGAAGGGTTAAAAATATGCAAGAGGGAACTGCTGGGGCAAACTATTCTGCTGCGTTGTCTCCAGTGACAAATTTCACATTGAGGGGTGATAACTGAAATTTGGGTTTTTTTTCATCTAGAAAGGATGCAACTAAAAGATTGTTTCACAAGAGGAAATAAGGATCTTCTTTAGAAACCTTTGGAGATTAGGATAGAGTTATGCTAAGAGAAGGTTCATCATTTCCTGCAATATTTCCTAAGTCTGTCAGCTGCAGATTGGCAGAGTGGAAATGAGAAGGAACAGTCAGTTTCACTGACTGCAACATGACATGTTGCTTTTATAAAAAAAAAGGCATGAAAAGACACATGAAAAGGAATACATTTCCACCAGCTCTTGAGCTGACCTAAATTTTATTTGTGTTTATATTGTGGCTCATCTCATATGACCCAACTATTCCTTTCTAATGGATTATTTCTCCTCCTGCCCCAAACAGGGACTTCCGAGAAATCCAAAATGATATTCCTCTTTGCAATATGATGCAGGAGGAGGTAAATCTAAGATATTTTATTATTTGTCTCATGGATTATAGGACTGCACCTTTAAAAACGTTTTATTACATTTGTTTTTTAATTGAGTGGTTTGGATTGGTGGTTTGCTGGCGGACATTTCATTTCCCAACTAGGTAATGACATCAGTGTCCATCAGCATCCCATCAGCGTTTCCTACATGAGTAATGAAATATCTGCAAATAAATAATCAAGCTCAGAGAGCAGCAAGGACTCCCCAATTCAATCTGGAGTCCCATACATTCCTGTGATGGCGAACCTATGGCACGCGTGCCAGAGATGGCATGCAGCACCCTTTCTGATGGCACACGAGCCATCACCCCAGTTCAGCTCTGCCATGCATGTGCCTGCCTCCCGTCGGCCAGCTGGTCTTTGGGTCTCTGCCGTGCATGAGCGGGAGATGGGGTGCATGTGGGGGTGTCATGCACGCATGCACAGGGGCGTGGGGTGTGTGCAGGAGTTGCACGCACATGCACAGGGGTGCACAGGGTGCATGCACAGGGTGTGTGGCAGCATTGCATTTTGGGAGTTTGGGTGCTTTGGGCACTCCGACCGGGAAAGGTTAGCCACCACTGATATATTCCCTCCTACATTTTTTCCCCTATTAAAGGAGTTGGGAAAACTGTTTAAATCCACCAATCAATTGTTCAACTTTCAAGGACACGTTTTCAACTCCAGTCCTTTAGATTTTTAAGAAGGAAATCCTTATTTTACAATAGTGGGCTGAAAACCTCCCCCAATAATGCACACATGAACACCTGTGCTAGAGGCCGGTCCTAGGCAACACAGAGAAAATGTGGGTGATGTGTTTTTATTATTTTTATTTTTATCAGGATCAGTTTTCAGATAATACGCTAAGTTTGAAATCGTTCAGAGATATTTTTTCAATGCCAGTTATAGAAAGCAAAACAAAGTCTAAATGGTTTTATTGATCCCCAGATGTACAAGAAAAGAGATCCAACAGGGAGAAAGATCAAAGTATTGTTTCTAGTTATAGAGGATAGAAATTCTTTTTCCGTATATTCAGTGGTGAAATCTACTTACCTTCCCTACCGGTTCGGACGTCTGCGTGCTGCCTTGTCGGGTATGAGTTTTTACCCTCTGCGC
>JANHFT010007885.1:188533-204397 GCA_032467955.1 Pseudoxenodon macrops | reverse complement strand
TCTATTCTATTCTATTCTATTCTATTCTATTCTATTCTATTCTATTCTATTCTATTCTATTCTATTCTATTCTAATCCTGTGTAGCTAGTTCCCACGCTTTTTCCTTCAGTTGTGATTTATAGCATCACCTAGCCATCTTTGTGGGATATATAAAGCCATTGCTGACATATCAGCATAGTAACAGCTGGCCGACAGTGTAGAATGCTATAAATCACATGAGATCAAAATGGTGAAAGACTCTTCACTTGTCAAATTCTGTGTTGGACCTTCTATATTTTTTGACCCTTAACTTTGGAAATTATTTCTGGCATCTCAGCATATTGCTGCATCTCAGGCTGTCTTTGTACTAGATTCTCCCCCTGTTGCTGCCTGTGTTGCTTCAAATTCTGTTTCCTAAACAGCTAGCAAGTACTACACTTGGAGTGGCTTTGACTGTCAGTACAGTTGTGTCTAAACAAAAGTTCTATAGGCTCCAGTGGGAACCTGTAGGGATATCAGAGGAAGGTGAATAGAAAGGGCAGATTATGTCAAGTGTGAAAGAAAGATTGTCATCTAAATAGGTGATTTTAGTGTTATAATTAACTTCTTTAGAACTGGGTGAACAAAAGCATCTCCATGGCGGCTGTAATCACACAAGGTAATTCAAGCACTAATGTGGTCAATGGGGCTTTGCAAAGCACTGTGCTCTCTGAAAATGATCCTCGTTTTACCTAAATCAACATAATCAAGCTATATATATTTCACTTTTTAAAAAAAAACCACTTTTATATCATTAAAAAATATTTTTTTAATGTTGACCTAAGATTTTATTTATATAGGAAGACAAAGGGAATGCAATGGACAACAAGAACAATTGAAAGGAAGTCTGTGAAGAGAATTAAGAGTTCCATAAATTGGTTATTCATAAGCAAGAAATCAGAGCCTTTCATCTGTATCTGCTGCTAGATGGCTATCTGGTATTTCTGTGCAAAGGGATGATTGAAAAGGTCAGGATGGCAGCTGCAGCTTTGCAAATGAAGCCCCCCACCCACTTTTAAAGCATACATTTAAAAGGGGCAGGGCAGTTGCTTACTCCTTCTTCCCCACTTTGGATTCTCAGACACTTCTGAGTGACATCCAGTCACAGGGATTTGCCAGTTGCACCTGGATGAGGACAGAAGGACATCATTCATCTTCTGAAGATATCGGTTTTATTTACATTCACTGTGATAGCCCCATTCTTTTTTCTTTGTAAAATGTTCCTTTCCCCCCCTTTAGAGGATAATGTCTGAACCTCCCTATTTCAAGAGGAGAGGTAATGAAGCCCGCTTGCTCAACTCCTTTCTTTACATTGGCTTCTACACATAGTCTGTTAAGATAAGACTCAATTTCCATGCAATGTCCCTCAAAGATTGACACTCCTGCTTCAGAGGAACACTTGGTGCATAAGAATGGCATAGATTATAACTATTCAGATTTGTGTAGAGTGTCTAAATAACGTGTGTTCATCTGAGACAGTTTGGGCACTTTTGAAATGATGTATAATGTACTTTATTTACATAGAATATCTTCAGAGCCTTGGCCAACTACAAATTAGCGTCCGTGGGACATGTTGTCAGTTAATCCAATTTTCAGAAGATCAGCTAGTGGAAATACTCCTTAACATGGCTTCTATTGTTCAGAATGTTCCTTACCTTAGAATGTTTATTGGTTTGTTTGTTTGTTTATTTCGTCAAGCATGTATTAGATAACAGATATAAGTATAAACATGATTATGACTACAAGAAATGGATATAAATAAAGGGAATATTAGGACAGGGACGGTATGTACGCTGGTGCACTTATACACGCCCCTTACAGACCTCTTAGGAGTGGGGTGAGGTCAACAGTAGTCTAAGGTTAAAGTTTAGGGAGTTTGGGGAAGAAACCACAGAGTCAGATAGTGCATTCCAGGCATTGACAATTCTGTTATTGAAGTCGTATTTTCTGCAATCAAGTTTGGAGCGGTTAACCATAAGTTTGTATCTATTGTGTGCTTGTGTATTGTTGTGGTTGAAGCTGAAGTATACATTGACATAAGGAGGTAAGAAGGAACAAATGTTCCTTTTTACCTCCTTACCTCCACAGGTTAGTTCTGTCTTTTTTCTCTCTGCACAAGTGGGAACATTTCCAATGGAGACATAAGATTGATTATCAGTTTTGCTGTTACACGAATGCCTACTGTGTTCACTTTGTAAATAAAATAGTATTAAAGGTTGATGTTTTGTTTTGCTATTTATTTTTTCTTTAATTAAAATAACATTTAAAAATAATAATAAATGAAACTCCAATGGAATGGTGAACCTGAATTGGTTCTACGTCAGATAATGGGCATCCAGAGGAATATTAGTTTATTGTCTAGCCCAGCCTAAATGAACATCCAGTGCAACACAAGAAAGACTTTATAGTAACAACAGACTTAGATTTATAATGAATTGTTCTTAGAATTATGTACAAAGTATATAATGAAAGAAATGTAAGTGCCTGTGTGGATTCTCAGTCATCCAGGTCATGGTTGTCCCAAAGATGATTTTTAAAAGGCTACTGGACTTTCTTGAAGACATTTAAGACATTTTGCTCCTCATCCAAGAACCACCTTCAGAACTGAAGAAGCTTCTTAGATGAGAAGTGAAACGTCTTCAAGGAAAAACAAAGTCTAGTTGCCTTTTGAAAAAACACTTTGGGAAAATATACTATAAGTACCATTAATTATAGCAGATATGAATTAACCAAAATACATTGCAAAGGAGAAGCTAAAGGTATGACAGATATTCATGCCCCATTTCTCTGGAATATTGCATTTACCATACATGCAAGGGAAAACAGAGGAAAAATGGAGAAAATTCCATAACTTGCAGTTGTGTAATTATATATAATTAAGGTTAATTCCTAAAACCCAGATAAGCAAACCAGTGCCCTGCCAGTATTTTGCATGATAACTGTTACAATCCCTTGCCACTGGCCATGTTGGATTGGATTTTTCAGAGCTGAAATACAAATAATTGAAGCACATTACGTTTTCAACCGATCCTATATATACTTTACTTGTGAGGAAACTCGGTTTGTAAGATTTACTTCTAGACAAATAGGCACTGAATATAATTATCCAGCTGTTAAAGCACAAGTATTTAAAACACATGACTCTCAGGAACAGAAAAGGTCATTCCCGCAAGTAGACTATTAGATTAATACTTCATGGTTAGTTATTTTATTTCTTACAAATTATTGGAAGATTAACAACCATACTTAAGTGCAATATTTCACATTTGCAAGAATGCATTAAGTACAGCCAATTAAATTTGCTTAATCAAGCTTAACAATGCTGGATGCTGTTACTCACCAGAAAGTAAGCGCTATAAAAATTACTCACGCTACTTCATGGTTATATGAATGATTCATCCATACTTATCAGAACTGTGTTTAGTCTTTAATAATACTGATTTTAGTATTCTTTATAAGATACTATTGTTAGTGTAGTAAGAACCGCTAAAAGCTATGGTTACCTCTTATCCTGAATGACCAGTCAGGAAAGTTGTGAAAATGTGAGAATTGAAGGATGGTTGTATAGCAAAGAATGAAATTAGGATGTATAATTAAGAACACAAACCAGCCAGAGTTTTATATTTTTCAGTATTATTGATTTCAACAAGTTCTAAGCAACTGCTGAACTGTTTCTAAGGAAAACCAATGGGATCAAGCAAGTTCAATTATTTTTCTTAAATATAAGCAATTTTAAAGCCATACATAAATCAGACACAAAGCTTACCTACTATATGTGGATATGTCATATATAAAAAATAGGTTGAGGAATGCTTAGCTTGCTATCTTCAAAATGCTGATTACCAGGTATCCTTCTAGAAATTTAATACCGTAGATTTCTTTTAAGAGAGGATTCTGAAGGGCATTGGCCAGTACACCCATATGTTAGAACTAAGCACTGGACATGTTATCTATATCTCAGAGATATCTGTATTCGGAAGCTGTATATGTATCTCAGACTGCCATAGTCCTTCTCATGTGATAGTTGAAGCCCAGCAAGCTTAAAACAGTGCTCGTCTGAAAGAGATAGAAAGCTCAGATGTATATCTGCCCAGGAAAACCAAAACCATAAAGAGGTAGTCTTTGACTTACAACAGTTCATTTAGTGACCGAAGTTACAGTGTCACTGAAAAAAGTGACTTATGACAATTTTTCACACTTACGACCCTTGCAGTATGACCATGATCACATGATCAAAATTTAGACGCTTGGCAAAGGACTCATATTTATGACGGTTGCAGTATCCTTGGGTCACAGGACACTTTTGCGACCTTCTGATAAGCAAAGTCAACAGGGATGCCAGAGTGACTTAACAACCATGTTACTAACTTAAGAACTACAGTGATTCACTTAACAACCTTCGGTAACCTGTGGTAAGAAAAGTTGTAAAATGGGGCAAAGTTCAATTAACAAATGTCTCACTTAGCAACACAAATGTTGGGCTCAATTGTGGCTAGGCAGAAGCTGGGATCATATCTTACACTATGCCATGGTTTATCTTAAGTAAGGTTTGATGAATAAATATCAAATGACTAAGGTTGATTATTATAAAGGTATGTCTATGTTCAGCGATTACAAATCCACTAATTTATAGAATAACTCATACTATTGGCTTAGCATTTTGAGCGTTTGTCCTTTGTGAAGCATGATTTGGGTTCTGTTTCATATTTAAATCTTTACACTTTAACCTGCATTTATTGGAAATACATTTAGTATCTTAGAAGTGATCCTCTTATCAGTTTCTTTTTGACACTTTCATTTTATTTTATCTATTCCCATCTAACATTGATCTATTTATAACTTAGTGAAATTTATATGGGATTATTTGAAAAGAATATGATAATTTGATCAGAGTTCCCTACATGAGTCAAACATGAATTTCACTGAATATTTTGACCAAATCTTAGCTAGATTAGTGTAAAAGTTTTTCTAGTAATATAACTGCAAGGCAAATTGTTATGTTATAATCATTACCTTTTCTGTAGGTATAATTACAATTGTAAATGCAATCTTGGCATCAGTAACTATTGTGCACTAAACAAAAGGATAAGAATAAGTAAAACGATTAGTGTAAAATATTTTATTCAGATTTAAAACAGCTTTATGATACTTTCTGGAGATTTTTTTTTTTTTTTGCTTTATTGTTGCTTTATGGTAGACTTGGTTCCAGATTAATGCAGCCTTACAGTATTAGCACATATTATTATACAGCAATGCAATATCAGTGCATCTGAAAAATAAGAATTTATAAACACCAGATTTGAAAAGCTGTTTTGTGTGGAAATATTTTATTCCAAATGAATTCCTATTATTTTCAATTCCAATGCTAATCTGTTACACACATCTGTTATAAGAAGAGATTTTCAGAATCAGACATGATGGACTTCCAGTTGTTGCTTTGGTCATGTGAGAATTGCAGTGACATTCAACTCCCACACTGTTATGGCAATATAGGAAGATTTAGTTACTATGCAACTGCTTTTATCCAGTACTGTATCTTATGAGAATTATATAATAATAAACCACATTGTGATTTTTTTTCACATGTTATAATCTCAGGATCAGAGAAGAACATAATGGCATTAATTCCCTTGCCATTAAGAGGCTGCACAAAAAGGATGTTATACTTGCATTACTTAGTCGCCAAATATATTTTTTAAGCAAAGCCAATATTTTTGCATTTCATTTCTTTTTCTCTCAAATTATATTTGGGCTTCTGGAATCATATTGTCCCTATAAAAAAATATTAAACTATTGCAATACTAGCCACAATATAATGAAAGAGCATAATCAATTAAATAGGAAAAAAAACCTAGTACAAAAGAACAAAGAGATCTATATGAAGATTATTCTTCCTTGTATTTATTGAAATAAAACTAGGATGAAGTGCAAAAAAAAATGTAAATAAATTAAATATTAAGGTAAAAGCCATTAAATGCCATGTCTGCAATGTAGCCAAACTCTATGTTGTACTGTGGAGATAGTTGAATAGCAACTCTTTATCCAATAATAACCAGTGATAAAATAATCTACTTTTTAAAAACCATGCTAAAGTCCTTCAGTGGATCTAAGCCTGCTTTGAGACCTAAACAATGTCAATCAAAATTTCTGAAAAAAATTCAAACATTTTATTACCATTTGAAGGTCATTCCTTCAAGCATAACCCATCAGTTGAGTGATGACTTTCAGATTAGAAGCAGGGTACTTTTCAAAACCCTACCATTGGTTTCTGAATGTTTTTTAGTTTTGGTGTCCTATGTGTATTCTTTTTTTTCTCTTTTGCACAAATTCTGACTTTTGTCCCATATAAGTAGAAGGACATGGATAGTATGGATGCCACACATTCAACTGGATAAAGCTGGTATCTTTGCTGATAATGATGTCTTTTAATAATGTGGCTTGAATATATTTGGGAAATAAAAGCTTCCTACAGCAGTTTGACAATGGAACCAAATTCCTAGGAAGGTGTTTCCCCCTTACTGAAAATATTGAAGCAGATGTTGGACAACTATATCTGAGGAATCCTGTAACCTTTGAGCTCTGCTATTCTGTTATGTGGAAGCAGAGCTGGCATCTGCAGGTTTTCTTTCAAAGTATTAACCAGAACTAACTCTGTTTAGCTTCTGAGTTTAAACAAGATCTGACAGATGCTATGTCGTATAAGCTAGAGCTAGACCAAGCCCTAATGTTCAAGGAGACTTGTCTATTTTATATTGTATGAAAACCTTGGATTTAGCCCATTGTACTGAACCTTTTGAAATCAATGGGAAATAAACCCTAGGTAATTTAAGCTTCATTGCATTTACTCCAGACCGTTCAGAACAAAAAGTTATGCCCTCTTCCTGGCTGACTCTATAATGAAGTTACATCATACCTAGTCTAGTCGAAACACTTTCCTTTTATCAAATTCTGTAATTGAGCTCAGCAAGCGGAGTTTATAATCTTTGTAGGGAAAGATTTTAATTTGTTCTCTTGATCTCAATTTTTCATTATTAATTTGTCATGATTGGTAATAACAATCTCTGCAGGAAATACTTTGTACTCTGAGGCAGAAAGACTATCTGATTTGGATTGAATTTTGAACTTCTAGGTGATTAACATCACTGATAACTCAGCTTAATTGGTTTTAATAAGCTATTACTAATTAGCACTTAATTGAATATGTGTTCAATATATACCTGGGAGCATTAATAGATGGGTGGAAAGGACAAAATATTTCTACTTTGAGTAAAGTGGTATTGAAATGGTAAAATACTTTGCAGAAATATTCCTTAAGCTATCCAGTGGGGACAGCTCATTTTCCTCAGTGAAGAAATGAACAAGTATAATGCTTTTGCCTCATTTGTTTAATTGGGTTTTCTTTATTTAGTTTTAGGCCTTGTGTCTAAGAGACTAGATGACATTTTAGGACATACAATATTTATGCAGAAATATTGAAAATTTACAAAGTATGCAAAGTACTTTTTAAGTACTACTGCGTGTTTTCTTCTGAAATCCCTAGTGTCACTCTGACAAGGAATTTAGTCTGCTGTGTATTCCAGGCCATTCCACTTAATTCCAGAAAGGCAAGAAGCTTAGAGAAAGAGACATCCTGTTCTCAAATTTCCCAAAGAATGGTGCAGAGATGAATTTTTTTCCTAAAAGAGTAGTAAGGATAATACAGACAGTCCTCAAATTGCAACCATTTGTTTAACAACAGTTTCAAAGTTCTGACAGCACTAAAAAAAGTGATTTGCAACCTGTCCTCATCCTTATGATTATCAAAGCATCCCTGTGATCAAAATTCAGCTTCTTGGCACCTGGCATGTATCTATAATAGTTGCAGCATCTCAGGGTGCATACAATCACGTCAGGGGTGAAATTCAAAAAAATTTCCCTACGGTTTCTGTGGGTGTGGCTTGGTGGGCATGACAGGGGAAGGATACTGCAAAATCACCATTCCTTCCCAACTCCTGGGGGAAGGATATTGCAAAATCTCCATTCCCACCCCACTCTGGGGCCAGCCAGAGGTGGTATTTGCCGGTTCTAAGAACTACTCAAAATTTCCGCTACCGGTTCTCCACGACCTGTCAGAACCTGCTGAATTTCACCCCTGACTCGTGTGATTGTTATTTGCCACCTTCCCAGGGGGCTGCTAATAAATAAAACCAATGAGAGAAGCCAGATTTGCTTAACAGTCAAGTGATTCACTTAACAGTCACAGCAAAAAAAAAAGCTAATAGAATCTGTCATGATTTACTTAACAACCACATTACTTAGCAACAGAACTTCCGGTCCCTTGTGTTTGTAAGACAAGGACTATCTGCATCATGGAAATAGAATCTAACCACGTCTCTGATTGTAAGGAACTTGAGATATCAATGTTCCTGGCTAATGAGATACAAATATTGCACTAAAGAAAGGTCATGGAATATATTACTTTAGCTCCTAAATATTAGGGCACATGAAACTCTGAATGATTTTAATCTTTTCTTTTGTATTTTTATGTAAAAAAAAAAACTAGGAGCACATGAAAACATAATTATTAGAATAAAGCTTCAATTTTGTAGCTAGAATCTGATCTACCTTGGTATTCAAACTGAAATGGCTGTGCCATCTAGTGTAGATAGGGTTTTCCAAATGCTGAACATATTTTGTCAGCTTGCTATGGAAACAGAACAGCCTTCACATCTCAGTAAGTTGTCAAAGCTTAATTGCTTTGGGATCTAAGACAATGCTCAGCATGTTACAATTTATCATTGTTGGCAAACAGCAATACCTGTTGCCCTGTATCCCCAAAATTGTTATGAAAAAGTCAAGTTCAAAGTCATCCTTCAGAAAAGACTCAAATTCCCATGATATTTAGCAGTATATATTTTTTTATTTTAAAAAATATAAGAATTTTAATAGTGTTGGAATCACCCGATAGACACCTGCCTCTATTACATTTTTTTCCTTAGTATTGCCTTTTCTTACTTGAATAGATCTACATGAATATTAAACACTTTTGGTGTATAAAATGCATGTTCTGTCCTCCCCCCCCCCCCGGCGTAAATCTTATATTTAATTGCAACTCTATTTGGTGCTGATGAGTTTGGTTTGGTTACTTGGAGCTTCCATATGATGCATATATAGTGTATTTCAATGTTTTATAGAAATTAGGAAATACAAACAGGCATCTATGTATCTTATTAGCTAGTAGTAATCAGAATGCAGCTGACTTTTCTATAAATTCAGACACTGAACCTCTCCAAATCAGCAGTTTTAGAGACTAAGATTTCAAAACAATTTTCATCATATCAAAACTCTCTCCCAACTTCAGCTGATAATATTCACTTCCTTGGCTATTAGCACAATTATTTGTTAGTAGTTATTCAACTAACAACTTACAGTATAGAATCCTATGTAACATTGCAGGCGGTTATTTTCATGAACTATGCCTTGATGTATTGATAAGAAAAATCTTCTGAATATCTATTTATTGTTTTCTTAAAATTTCCAGCTGAAATATATAAAAATTCCTCAAGATCTAGCAATATGTAAAAAATTTATGTTGGAAATTTAGTTCTAATCTAATATAATGCATATCTAATATTGAATTCTAACATGAGTGTATTTGAAATATTCACTATGTCAAAATGAACTTTTGTTTGAATTTGAGATGATTTCTTTGTTATAAAGGTGAAGATTAGAAATGAATCTTCACAGATCAAAAGTGATTTTTTTTTGTTATTTGAAGGACAAATTTTGGTGGAATGGGCTTTAAGATTCCTTTGCATTCTTGAACCTGTTATGTTTCCCCTCCATTGGTACCTCATAATCTTCTTTGCTTCTTTAGATGAAGCATAGCCAGTGATTAGTAGAACCCTGAAAATTTTCAGAGAAGTGAATTGTTCAGCGGAATTTCAAACAACGCACTTCTTAGAAGCTGCTTTGCAAATTACAACTCCCTCTCCCCTTTCATAGCTAAACCAAAAGACAGTGGCTGTGTTGCTTTACTTTCTCTGGCACATTCTCTATTAATTCCATTTTATTGCTGCATGTGCATATTTTTGCACATTGAATAGTTGACTAGAAATTTTACTAAGAGTTGTTGTGCCTGAGCACCTTGCCAAGGTTAATCCAGATATCTTCACATACCCTTAACAATGACCTAACTTTGGGCAATGAAACTACATTCACTACAAGAAAAAAAATGATTTACTATTATCTTTACAAGCTGATCCAAGCAAGATTTTATATATTTGATATAATACATTTTCCCAGCAGTTCTCCATTCTTCGTGTGTGTGTGTGTGTGTGTGTGTGTGTGTTTGGTACTATTTCTATTGCCATCATTTGGCTTAGGAATTTAAAGTTCCAGAATCTTATTTTATGCATTTTGAAGGCAATCCTTGTGGTCATTCCTTTGTTTATTCAAATTAGTTCTCACCATTGATTGAATAAACAGTGATATAAATATAGTAAAGGTAGAGACCTAAAGGTAAGAAAAGCCACTGGTTATGCTTCCATAGGGCTGACATTTGGACAGAGGAAGAAACTAGGTATTTGATTTATGTAGCCTGCTAGATGGGAGCAAAGTGGGAAGACGGCTGCTTGAAGTGCAACAATTAAAATTACCGTAATTAATATTGAGAAGAATATTGTGAGGTGGTAATAGAAAACTCTACCTCTTTGCTGTCGTCTAGAGTGATAATCTAATGTTCACACAATCTATCGACATCACTTTGCGCCTGAAAGAGCACCCCAAACCATTGTTATTGCCATTGTTCCCCAGAAGCAATTTATGCTCATGGTGAACTCTGCTCAGTTATTTTGATTCATCTCTTACTTACAGAGCTTCTACAGTAGGTTCTCATACAGTGGACCATTGCTTCCTGGAAGAATTTAACTCAATCTCTTTGTTCTGTTCTGTTGTATTATGTTCTGTGTGTGCAACCTTGAACATCAGAACAAGTCTGCTCTCTTGAATGCTCTTTAACCAATATTTATGATAGAGAAACCCCTTTGAGGTCTTTGTCTTAGGCCAGAGGGCCCTATTTACATTCTGCAAATGAAGAGAATATGCAAGCAATGAAATGTTTAACCTATTTTTCCATAAAGTATGTGTATATTTCGTTTTGATATATAAAGCCCAAGGCACTACATAAAAGGCAAAATGAACAACATAAAATAATACTGTAAAATGTAAAGCATTGATTAACTCACAAGAAACATCAATAAAAACCAGGTACTACAAGAACTGGCCAAAATGAATACCATATAATAAGAACTGACATTACTTCCCACCACCTCTTTTTATTTTAGTCTTTTTAAAGCCAGATGTACTGGCATCCTTCTATTTGGTATATAATTATTTTATCATTCATGCATCAGTGTAGATCAAAAATAGTTTAAATTTGAAAACATTTGTGGAATGTGTTAGTGGATGAATTCATTTTGTTATTTTATTTTTTATTTTATGGGGAGGAACAACCTATCTCTCTTAATAGGCATGCTAATAAATAAAAAGCAATGAATGCATTAAGCATCATCTGTATGCATCCTTTCTTCTCACAAAGAATGATCATGCTGCTTAATGAACAATGAAAGAGAGGAATTGGCCATTCATATCAGAAAATGCAGACCCACTATACTATTCACTATAAGCATTCTTAAATGTTTTTTACTGTTTATATTAGAAATGACTTTGAATGCCAGTATTATCATTAGAACCAGAAGGGATCTATTAGTAGTACACCTGTCTAACCCTAAGTGTGAGACACTTATCCTACCAGCAATTTATTACAATAGTGACAACTATGGGATTTAGCTTCTCTCAATGGTGATGTTGGTACCTCTTAAAGCTGTTGGAAGAAGGTGAAACATGAGAAAACAGATATAAGAATATCACAATTATTGTGCTCACATTAGAGATGTTTATACAATTCAGCTCTCTGAATTACACATTTCATTTATTTTTTTAGATTTTTAAAATCCTGCCTTTATTTCTGTGTAAGTAATTTAAAGTAATGGACATACTCCTCCCTCCTCCTATTTTCCCCACAATAGCAACCCTCTGAGATGGATTGGGCAGAGAGAGAATAACTGACCAAAAGTCACCCAGCTGGTGTAACTTATTATATATAGTATAGATATATAGTATAAATATATATACTCTTCAACACATTCTTCGGTTCAGCCTTTGTAAACAGCAACGACTTATGCCCCTCATTTCCCAATTGTACCACAACTAATCACAACAATCTACTGCACGTCGATTTCACAGAAGATGCCGTTGAAAAGGCATTATGCAACCTAAAACCATCTCTATTGTTTGGCCCTGATGGACTATGTGCCTACTTCCTAAAAAAGCTCTCAACCATCATAGCAGAACCACTTAGCATAATCTACGAAATATCTTTCAGAACCAGTTCCTTACCTAACTTATGATCACTAGCCACATCCCTCTCTTCAACAAGGGAGACCCCAGTCTTGTTGACAATTACAGACCAATCTCATTATATTGCATCACCTGCAAAGTCATGGAATCAATTATAAACCAATCCATCACCATCTACTTAGAGACTAACAACCTACTTTCTAACAAGCAATTTGGCTTCAGAAAAAAACTGTGCTGAAAACTGCAACTATTACACTGCAAAAATATATGGACTTCAAAATTAAACCAGGGTAAAGCAATAGATGCAATTTATATAGACTTTTGTAAAGCCTTTGACTCAGTGGTACACAATAAACTACTTCTAAAACTAAAATCTTATGGCATTTCCGTAGTCCTGCATAAGTAGATAGCTGAGTTCCTATCAAACAGGCAACAAGTAGTCAAAATAGGAAACACTATATCTAACCGTGCATCTGTTAACAGCGGTGTCCCCCAAGGAAGTGGGGGACACCCCACTATCTTTATAGTTTACATAACACACACTCTTGATACTTTATACACACTCTTTATACTTTACATAAATGACCTTTGCAATCATATTATAAGCAACTGCGTTCTCTTTGCTGATGATGTAAAAATGTTCAACACCACCGATTTGAAATTTTGAGCTTAGACAACTTAAAAACTATGCCACCTTCGGTCTGACCTAAGCGTAGTACATAAATTTATCTGCTACAATGTCCTACCTGTCAATGACTACTTCAGCTTCAACCACAACAATATACAAACACACAATAGATACAAACTTTAGGTAAACCGCTCCAAACTCAATTGCAGAAAATATGACTTCAGCAACAGAGTTGTCAATGCCTGAAATTCACTACCTGACTCTGTGGTTTCTTTCCCAAACCTCCACAACTTTAACCTTAAACTGTCTACTGTTGACCTCACCCCCATTCCTAAGAGGTCTGTAAGGGAAGTACATAAGTACACCATCGTACCTACCATCCCTGTCCTAATATTTCCTTTTATTTGTATCCATTTCATGCATTCATAATAATGTTTATACTTATATTGTCATCTTATACATGCTTGACTAAATAAATAAATAAATAAGTAAATCAATAAATAAGCAAATAAACAAATAAATACATAAAATAAAAAAGAAGTTACCAAGAAACAAGGCCTTAGCCAGCACCAAGTTCATTCTTCTGTTAGCAATATTTTCCCCCTATTACAACAGTGAAAGAATGTGGTAAATTAAATAAAACTAAATGCATCAAGCAGCATGATGTATAATGAACAAACTCTATAGATTTAAAGAGCTCTTCTCTGATTTTACAAGGTCAGGTTGGGGAGATGCCCTAGGTTCATTCTGTGACCCAAAAGTTAATGGCAATACAATGTCTATAGTGCAAATCGCTGTTAATATAAATCTGACCTATATCTTCTTGAATTCTTGCACACAATGTTTTATCATATTTTCATCATAGTCTTTCACAAACCAGTTTGAAGCAGGGAGTTTTGTGCCAACTGCAAAATGTTATAATAGTAAAAACCAATCAGTGCTCCCTCCTGCAATCACCAGGTAAGGTTTTTTTTTAAAGGACTCAAATCACATTGTTTGTGTGAGTTGCCAGGGTCCTCTTACTGTAAGAATAGCATGGTGATACTTTTGCAGCCAAGCATTTTATATAGGGTTGCAGGATGTTAAAAAAATGAGGTGAGGCAAGAATTTAATTATGAAAGATTAAGCTTTTCAGTATTCTAAAGGGTTTGGGAAACTGACTAGAAGATTAGGTTTGTTGAGCTGCTTGTGAGAAGTCAGGTCTGTAGAAATCTAAAAATAGGGATCCCAGTTAAAGTGGTTTAAACAATTAATAGATTGCTCTAGTATCAAACTGTGACCAATTGTGTATAAATAGAAGCTTTGGGTGAAGTAAAAATAAACTTGTTTCTCTTTCTGTAGCAGAATTAAATTGTAGGAATGCTAAGATTTTCCACCAGATAGATTGCCAAATGTC
Organism: Pseudoxenodon macrops; assembly: GCA_032467955.1. Lineage (NCBI taxonomy): Eukaryota > Metazoa > Chordata > Lepidosauria > Squamata > Pseudoxenodontidae > Pseudoxenodon > Pseudoxenodon macrops. The sequence goes on along the minus strand of JANHFT010007885.1, from coordinate 189,955 downwards.
CCAAAGTAATTCCATATTCCCTTTTGCTGGATTATGGCTTAGAATAATAAAATTGTGACCCACAAAGACAAGTACTCCTCACCTCTAATTTAAAGGGAATTGATAGCTCTGAATGAGCTTGGATCATTCACTTGGATGAATGCCAGAGGATTTCCCAGTTACAGATTAAAGTAACAACTGGTAATTTTTGGTAGAATTACCAGTAGAACAGCATACATGTTAATTGGCTTCATATACATTTATGGGTCAATGGTGAGGCAAAGGTACTTACCAGTACTTTTTATCAGATCTAGGATATGTTGGGTTATATACAGACGTGGTCTTGTAGTAACAAGAGAATATGTACTGATCTGATCTCTTTGGAAACCCGTCTCCAAATATTTTTGAACATGGTAAAAACCTAATAACAATAATAGTAACAATGGGATATTGATTAAAAAACCATAAAGTGTACAATATATACAATTTATAAATGTAAATTGTGTTGTCCCTTCTAATGGAGAACATTGTGTGAAAAACTTGACCATTTGGATATACCATAAATAAAGTGGATTTTAACTATTTTTCAATTGAATTTGAAAGCAATTACAGTAGAAATGAAAGTAATGAAATTATTCTTTGAACTCTTTGGTTTGGAAGTGAAACACTTTGACATTAAAAAGTGATGGAATTTATGATTAATACGAACACAAATAGATATAAGTGTATGTTATACATTAATCCATGGGTCAGTATTTGTTGAACAGGAGCTTAAGAAACTACTTTGAATAGTTCTTTCAGATTCTTTTTAAGATGTCCGGCAACTGCAGGGGGAGAATACATTCTTCTGTCTAGGTATAAACCCACACACACAACCTGCTTTTTTTCATGTTCAATGAAACTTTTTTGTATTGGGTTTTCTTTCATGCACCTGGATGGGGTTAAGTTCAGGTTGAAGACTCTGAGACCTGTAGAGTTTCAGGTTTTATGTTAATGGAAATTATATAATCTGTTTGTCTTTGAAAACCTGAAGGGCATTGACAGTACATGAACAATTTGAGTTAGAGTACAAGTATTTTTAAATGACACAAAATTAATAAAGTAATTTTGTTCTTGATTCAGGCAACCATTTACTGAACTGGAAGAACAATTTAATATAGGAAATAAAAATGAACAGACTTTTAAATAATCTATGTGAATTTCTGCAGTAAATTACAGCAGAATGAAAATGTCTGTGTCATCATTATATAAATTTTCAGCTAATTAAAGAGTTATGCACTATCTTCTGCTCCTTAATTTCTTTTTGTGCTGGAATCAGTAGTTGTGAATCTAAAAAGAATGATTGTGTGATTTTAATGAAATAGGTCCACTTCTGTTATTTTGTGTTAAGTCTCGCCCTGCTGATTCTTGGTGTCATAACCAAGCCCAGTTAATTCATTGCGA
>JANHFT010007885.1:138715-153575 GCA_032467955.1 Pseudoxenodon macrops | reverse complement strand
AGAATGATAAGGTGCAACACGTAATGATACTCATAGGGTACAAATAAGCAATCAGGAAACAATATCAATAAGAAGTCTCGTGCAGTGTAGAGGTCTTCAATGGAAGGCAGGTTGGCAGCAATTATTTTTTCTGCAGTTCTGATATATGTGTTTGTCATTCAACAGACTGGCTGTTCAGGTCCTCTGCTTCCCAAATATTGCATCACTGAGTCTAGCTCTGTGAAGAACTACTAACTATAGTTGTGTTGGTGTGTAAGTTCGAAGTTTGGCAGTCTTCCCATAATTCTCATTCAGTAAGGCTGATCTCAAACCTAAGGGAATGAAAAAAACAAACCCATTCTCTTTATTTTTTTCAGTAGACATAAAATGAGATATAACTATATCATATTTCATACATTAATTGTTCCATTATGAATGCATACAATCTGCTTCAATGTAAATTCCATTTTAACTTCTTCACATTAAGATTAAGCTCATTTAAATATTTTGTATTGTCCCATTGTTAAGGCAGTAAGATATCAGTGTTTCATCCAAACTGTAATCACCCATTTGTGTTTGTATAGCATTAAAACTGCACAATAATATTTTATAACTGCTAATTAAGGAAAAAATGCCCGTACTAATTAAGAAAGTAAAAAAGGAAACAAAAATACGCATAAAAGAAAAACAATATAAAATATATATCATTCCTGATTGTCATGATTTTATGGCTCCTTCTCTCTATGTATAGTGATGTGAGCTAACATTCATTTTTCTTTCCTATTTTATAAAGTATTCAACATCCTATGCTGCATGGACAGTATTTCATCAAACAAATAAATTAAGACTATTTACATTGTAATATATCACTGTAGCCAGTTATTTTCCTCTAAATAGGTGAACTAGGGCCAAGAAATTTCCTGCTGCAGTTCCAGATACTGTATGTCTCTCCCATCTGTGCTTTCAAAAGCAGCTGAGGAAGAATTTCCAGCTAATAAATAAGTTGCTTTGCCAATTAAACATTTCAAAGCCAATCTAAGAATCTATCTCTTTTCCCCCCCAAACAATAGCTATTGAGACTAATAAGACTCCTACACAGATCCAAGAGAAAGTATCTAACCTAGGGGAACAAATGAAAATCCAGGACAATATGGGCTGTCACAGTGTTTTGAGTAATCACATTTGTCTGTAAACTCAGTATTGCAGGGGGGGAAAGTGTGTGATTGGTATTGAACATATCCCTAACCCAATTCAATTGACAACATTTATGGAAATTTTATTTTGACATCTTTCTCTGCCTTTGAATTCTTAATTAAAATTTCATTACCTGGAGATCAGGATCTGGCAGTTACTCAAATATTGTTCAGTTTCTACATGAGTTTTATCCCTCCAAGAGCTGAGACTTTCCATAGATTTAGACAAAAAACTGTAGCTTTAATTGTCTAAAATTTAATTCTAAAATAATAAAATATCTGGATTTTACTGTGAAAGTTGCAGACAAGAAACAATTATTTTCTGAACCATATTTTTAAAAAATCTGGGCAGCTACAATATTTTACATTCTGCTTTACTTTCTAATCAAGAGAAATCAAAAAGTTGCAAATGGCATTTTTTTTGTTTATATTAAAGTTGATAACTTCTGTTCTTCTAACTGATTCAGTCTGTTCTCAACTATCGAAGTAATAAAGACCAGTACAATTATTTTCCTACAATTTCTGCTATTCTATTTGTTTCATCATTCGTTTCTTTTAGGTTTTGCTGTTTTTCTTTGTTCTACTACAGGTTTATATTGTAATTTGTATTGATACAGTTATCAACTACCGGTATTAAAGTACAGTTAAAATAGAAATAAGGTTAATAAGTTTATCACAAGAATTCTTTGTATTATATATGTACAATCATACACTTGGGGTCTTATATTAGTATTTGAAACACACAGACACACACGCACACACTCTAATATAAGACCCAAGTGTATAATTAGTGAGTTAATAGAATATATTCAACTGAATTTAGTCAGCCCTAAAATGAAAGGGCTTGGAAGCAACATGACATTTTAACCTATTTCAAATCTTTAAAAGCTGACATTTTTTAACATGGAGACAGCACTAGGTAGATAAAACCTTGTCTAGTTTTTGTGTAAAATCTGATGTACTTGACTAAGCTTCAAGCAGGGTTAAAGGGGTGGCTTTTCCTATACATAAACTCTAAGCTCTTCTCTTTACAGGGACGTCATAAGGACGCTATATGTTGTAGTGAAATCAGTAGTCAGTTTTACTTCTCATCTTTAATGTATAGTTATGGTCATAACTTAAATGTCTCTGCCTTGTTTCATGAATATTTTCATCATTTAAACCATATCAGTTCTGACCATATTATTGTAGCAGGAGATTAAAATGAGATATTATAGCCTCAATTATATAAGAATATACCTTTCTGTAAAAGCAATCATTAGTGTAAACTATAATTAGAACACATATGGATGAATTAAATTTGATTAATCCCTGGTGTTTGTTCCTGCACGTTGTGTAGGTTTATCTCAGCAATGAATTAGATTTTTTTTTTTTAGACTTAATTATGTTTGGTTTCTTCACCATTATTTTAACAAACTCAGATCTGCAGCATAGACATTTCTTATTGATCATAGCTCAATCAGGTTTAATTTGCTACTACAGCCATTCACAAAACCACCTGGAAGCTGCTATCTTAATACCTGTCAGTTGATGACAGTGTATTTATCAAAAAAAATAGTTTTGAGACATTGCAATGCAATTTAAGTGGTAAAAGCTATTCTCTTAATTCTACAATTGGTTTACATGTGTGTTGTTTTAAATTCTAATAAGGCTTACCATGTGTGTTGTTTTAAATTTTAAAGTGATACTGTCTTTGCACAACAACAATCCTGTGAGGTGAGCTAAGAAAGAGTGACTAGCCCAGTTGGCTTTCATGGCCTAAGCAGGATTAGAACTCATGGTTTCACACTTTTCAGCCGGGTGCTTTATTCACTAGACCTAATTGGATCTCTTATTGGAGGACATTTAAATATTTATTCAGATTCATATAGTAAACCTAAAAATGTATCTTATGAAGATATATATATATATATATACACACACACACATACACACTTATATATTGTCTTTTATAGTTTTATATTTATACTTGGAGGAGAAATGCATCCTTTCAAAAGATACAAGAACTCAGGCAGCAATATAGTGTTAATAATGACACACACAACTAGCTTCTTTCATAAACAGCTTGTTAGAAAGTTTAAACTGGTTAATGAAAAAGATAGATACTACATTCAGTCCCCAAGATCTTTTAAGCACAAGAAACTCAAATTCTTGAGATTGTAATATGTATTAAAAAGGCAAAAGAAAAAAATTAACTTACTGAAAACAATAACAACAACAATGAAGAACAGTGTTCAATAACTGGGCAACTTCATTGAGTGGCTTCTGGATAAGAAATAGCAAACTGAAGATGGTTCTGCCACTTCATGAAGTAGTCAGAGGAGCAGGAATCCTTGGGAGAAGACTTGGGATCTCTCACAAGCATTCCAAACAGTTGCTTCTCGTGAGGAGACTACAGGAAAGCAATCTCCACTGGGTTTTGTGCTATGTATGATGAGGAAATGCCATCTTTGTCCAAGTCCCAGTCAGCACATTTATGGAAACAGGGTTTACAGACTTCCTTTTCTACAGGCTTCTAAAATAATAACTTTTGGAAATTGCCAATTAATTGCTTTTCAGCTATTAAAAATCTTTGGTCCCACAGCACAGGATCAATCTCCTCCAATCTTTCATGAAAGAAATTATAAATATAGTTTTTAAATTAGAACATTTATTTTGGAATATTACAGACAGATTAGTGGTTCAGATGGATTTGAAATAAGATTTTAAAATTAATTTTAAGAATGCTTCCCATGAAAAAATGCTGTTGTTTTGAATTTAAAAAAAAAGACAGGGTAAAAGGTTGGAAACTGGATGGAACCAGAATAAACTAATAATTACAATTAAAGGAAAAGAACATTAAAAATTGACTGGCTAACACAGAGTGAGCAACTTCAACATTGGACAAATTGAGAGATATTTGTGAGCGATGGACCCAGAAGTTAATTTTAAGAGTACTGTTTATATTATGGAAATTTTATTCGACAAAAATGATCTGAAAGTGGATTTGAAAATGACAGGTTAAAAAATAGTACATAAAAATATTCAAAATATACAAAAATAATAATAAAAGGGTTATGCAAATAATAAATCAAAAGAGCAATCTTTCATACTGCATTTATAAAAAAATACCTGTTTTGTTAAGTTTTGAAGAATTTTGTGAGAAGGAAAAAAAATAAAAATGAAAAGTTCTAGGACATTATTTGAAATGATTGAAGATCAAGAATGTTAAAAAATATAAGGAAAGACTAAAAAGTTGGTTTATTTGATACAGATTAGAAGAGATATGTTATTATCTCTGGCAACCCTTCATAGGACTGAAATGAGTTTAAGGATTTGTTTATAAAAAGATGAGAAAATTGCCAGGTTGGTATATTGGGAGGCTGAGTTCTAATCCTGGTTTGGGCATGAAGTCGGCTAGATGACTTTTGGTCAGTCATTTCTTTGAGTCCTTGGAAGGAGACAATCTTAAATAACTTTTGAAAAACCTTGCCAAGAAAACTGCTGATATTGAGTCTGGTGTAGGCTATCTCCAAGAATGAGACACTGAATGGAATAATAGTTTACTAGTATTTTTAATTTCTTTTCTATATTTTTATTTTTTATTTTATGCTTTGTTTTTCTTAGTTTTAATTTTTTAAATTGTAATGTTTAATCATATTACTATAAAAATAATAGGTCAACTAAATAAATATGTGAACGTATCTTAAAGTTTTTCAAACTGTTATTAATACTTAAGTGTACATTTTCATGATATCCATAAAAAAACCATGTAGTTATCCTGCTGCTAAAACAAAGAATGCTCTCAGACACCTAGAAACTGTAAAACATGAAATAATTCTATGCAACAGCCAGATTTTGCTTTCTTTTTTATATCAAGAAAGGTTGGATAAAATAATAATAATAGGGGAAGTGCAATAGTTTTAAATTGATCATTTAAAGAATAATGGCCTTCAAAGAAAGCCTTCATCATATTATTGATTATTATGTAAATAAAACTTTAAGATTCTGTGGTGAGAAGTTTAGGAAAATAAAATAAAAGTATATATATACTTTTAACATATATATGTTACATTGTGGAAATGTTAGATAAAACAATAGGATGGCTATTAAGATATTGAATCTGTCTAATGTTAATTTAATTTTAAAGAAATTATGGTATCTATGGTTTCAGAGTTGTACATATAACCTACCGGTACATCTATAGTATATAGATAATAAAGTTGAAAAAAGGTGAACAACATTTTTACAGAACTGTAGATATGTTGAGGCTGGAAGGGGCCAGGCAAGGCACCCCTTGACATGAGTGACATTGAGTTGGTCACGCCCATCTAGTCACATGATCATCAAGCCATGCCCACAAAATAAGCCACGCCCACAGAGCCGGTAGTAAAAAACATTAGAACCCACCCCTGATAGGAATGAGTCAGAAATGTTTTTGGCTGTTATCCCTTTAAGAGCCTGTATAATAAGAAAAGGTCCTGTTTGGAGGGGGGGTGTCTCTCCCCCTGTGTTCTTTCCTGCTGTAATTTACTGATTGTTTGACTTCTGCTTATAGTATGTGTATGTATAGTACAGTATATATTCTTTTGTAGATAAAACCACTATTTATTACAAACCTGTCTGCTATTATTGCTCCTCACGTAGTAAAGCTGTGCACACTCTGACAGAAACATCCAGTCACATCACTTTACATCTATAGGAGAAAATATTGCCAACTTTATTACTTAATAAAATACTTATTTGTTTCTCTCCTCTCCAATGCTAAAATTTATTTATTTATTTAGCATATAGCACATGTTAGCCAGGGATCGCTGAGGTGGCTGGCTGCCTCTGTGAAAGGAATTTTTTCATGCAGTGTTATCTGTGGTTTATTTGCTCACAGGATTCGAACCGCCGAGCTGCCGACCTCAGCCGTGCACAGGCCCAGCGTCTTACCATATGAGCCACTGTGGCCCCTAATACTAGAATTGGCCTCCTTTAAACAGAAAATAACTGTAGTGGAAAATGCTTTCAAGCTTATTTAGATGTTGGCATTCTAAGGTATATATTATTTATTTTTAAAAATACATGGGAGATAGGCATGTTGGTCAAGCTAGTAGCCCAGTGCATGCATGAGGGATACGACAATTCAGAGATTGTAAGAATTATATGGTCTGTACAGTACAAGTAGTAACTCCAAGAAAATATATCTCTATTTTCCCTCTTCTGTTTTGAAATAGCAAAACATTGCATGCATGGATCATAAAAATATGATTGTCATTTTCAGAGAGAATTGTATTCAATTGTTCTGAATGTTTATCATTAATCATAACATTACTGTATACCATAAATCTTTGTTTCCTACAGAGAACAAATGGGAAGTAATTATCTTGTATTTAATGAACAGGCAATACTTTTTTATCTTGAAGAACAGGGAAGGCAGATGGCTTTTAAAGATTTTTGTACCTGTTAAGATTGGAAACTAGGAATTTATAGTTAGTGTACTTTGCTCATTGTGCCCTTGATGTGAGCCCTGTACATTTAAGAAGAAATTGGAGATAGACTACTCATTTTTAACACTCTCACTTTAAGTAATAAAACATTTTGTCCTACCCTACAAAACTGATCTAAAGGCCCTCACTAAAGCTTCAGAGCTTCACAGAAATAATTTAGGGATTGACCATCTACCTAGGCAGGGGTGTCAAACTGGTGACCAGGTACGTCACGCACAGGACACGTCTACCCCAGTGTCTGTGAATGGGAAAAGCGTCACAAAATGTCACATGACGGCAATGTGATGCCACGAGTTTGACACCCATGATCTAAAATATACTTGCTTTACTGATACACTGAAGTGATTATTGTGGTTAAATACTTACGGTAAGTGTCAGAGGGAGTAAAAAGGCAACTCTTCCAAAGTGTGTTTTTAACCTGACACAGTTTGCCAGGATTCTGGATGATTGCCAATTTGTTGACTCCATAAACAATTAAGCCATAGACATACCAGCTTTTTAAAAACCTGATTATGATCCATTGTGCAATACACAATTAAAAACAAAAAGTATTGATCTCAAACTGATATCTGCTGTGAGGATTTTTGGCTTTTGTCCTACTCCTCCCATGAGGAGGTCCTTGCTTTTATTTGCCAAATTACATGTAAACCCATTAATGAACAGGAAGACAGTTAATCCATGGTATATCTCTGCCAAAATAGGGAAGGGAAAAAAGCCTATTTCCACTGAGTCAAGTGCCATGTAAAAGCTTCTCAACAGCAGTTGCTGCTAGCAAGGCAAAAGGAATTCCCCTGTTAATTGGAATATATGCTGTAGCTAATTACAGCCATTCTGATGGTGGTTACTGCTTTCAATTGTACAGAGCTGAGGCCATGATTTGCCCAGTTGTTGGGCCACCACAGCTGAAGACTTAAAGAATTTGATTCTTTTAATAATTTATTCTGTTTAAAAGCCGTTTAATTAAGATAGCTTCATTGTGTTAATAGAATTTACGGCAAAACATAACATGTAATGGCCCCCACTAGCACCTTTTGTTGTAAATCAGTCAGCATTTCCATTACTACCCTAGAATTTCAAAGGTTTTTTTCCCCCCTCTCCCTTGATCATGAAAATAAGCTGCAGGTGTGCAATTGCTCAGCTGAAAAAGAAACATTTTCTCCTCATTCTTTTTTTTTAACCTCCCTTTAATTTGTATCTATTTGACCTTCCAGTACATTAAGAGAATAAAAGGAGCTAATGTTTCAATGTGGCATTAGCTTTTTTAAAAAAAAATATTGCCAAAGTTTAATTGTAGTATTTTTTCCTTGAAGGTCAAGCAGTGAAACTGAACCGCTAAAGTTCTTAACGACTTCCAAGCAGGGTCAATGCAAAACACACTGGATACTCTGTTTCTCAGCTTTGGAACATAAATGTCTCCTAAGATTTAGGACTGAAGGCCATCTCCTCCAGAATGTTCCTCTAAGATACCAGACGGAGGCTTTATCTACAGAGATTGCTTTAAAAAGCATGGATGAGGCATGAGAAGAGTTTCTTTTTCCAGAATGTGTTGGCTCTTCTGTTAAAACATTTGTATCACCAATACTTTTTCTTATTTTTATGCTTATAGGAATCTTCTATTTCATTATGTATTATTTCTTTATTCTGATAGGACAACCAGTATCCAAATTCAGATAATGTCAGGAAGAGTCTACCCAACATGGTGGATTTTGATGAATAGATAAGTAGAAATACACAGAATGTATATCCAACCTCAATGAACACTATAAAAGCTAGAAATAAAACATAATTCAACCCTTCTCTTCTGAGAGATAGTGCTGCAATACAGCATGAAGGATCTGGGATCCTGAAGTATATATTCACCCCTGGTATGTGTTCAGAAATGATAGTGACTCCCATATTCTGGAATACAATAAAGATATGGCTTTTAGTCATCTTCTGGTCTACAAGAGCATGCCACAAAGACAGGTAAGCACAATATAAAATAAAACACAAACACTTCTGATACAATGAAAACATCTGAAATTATACAGGTAGACCTCAATTTACAACAGTTTATTTACAGACCATTGAAAGTTACAACGGTACTGAAAAAATGACTTATGACCATTTTTCACAGTAAGAATCCCCATGATCATGTGATCAAAATTCAGATGCAGCTGCCTCGAACGATGCCTCCCGATAAGCCGATGGCTGCAATGAATGGCTGGCACTTCGGGATGGGCTGTGCGGCCGCCGGACAGCTGAGAGGCGGTCGCCCGATTTCCATGTCATGAGCAAGAGTCGGAGGCATCACTGGAAAGCCCGGGCTATGTTAGAGTGCATTGGCTGCCAGAACCAAGCCAGGACTTGACTGACAGGTGGATAATAGATTATTCCTGATGTTGCTAATTAAACCCTGTTACAAGATAGTTAAGCGATTATGGTATAGTGAAGTGGGCAGGGTATAATGGGTGGAGAGTGGTTAAAGGGGTGGTACTTGTCCTTTATGTGTTGTTGATTTGCAAGGGCAGTTAGCCCTAACAAGAAATTCATTTGATTGATTGTCAGTGAATGCCAGAAAGGAGTAAACAGAGATATTACTGCAACAAGATTTGTGTGCCTGTTTTATTTCCTTCTTCTACTTTGCTTGACAGCACCTTTATCACCTGTTTTCTAAGTCATCTAATCAAAATATGTAAAATTAACACATTTTATCTCGGAGGTCAATAATTTCCCAAAATTTGTAGACCAGTGGAATGGAATAATTGAGAATGACCTATAAATTAACCAGGATAGGACATTTTAAATAAATGTCTTACCTTTGTCTTTTTTTTTAGCATGTAGGAATATATTCTGTACTCAAAGGAATATATTCTGTACTCATTTATTACTTTCCTTGCTCATGAAACTTTATGAATCTGGCAAGTTCCTTATTTATATACCTATAACTTAAATACATAGAGATATGAGAATTCATAAGTTAAAATAACCAATATCACTTGGGAACTTGACAATCTGCACGCGCATGCACACACACACACATGTACATAGTAATGTAACCTGCTATTAGACCAATGTTTTATGGATGTTCACAGTTCTGATTTGGACATGCAACATTGAATTATTGTATAGATAAGAATAAATAAAAATTGGGAAAGGCAAGGATCCCTTAATCAGCTTAAGAGTGTTTGGCTACACAAAAGTAAACCAAATCCCCCTTTCTGCCTTCTTGGATTATTCCAGCAATGTGATTTTTAATGTTGTGTCTTAATCTGCAGGCTTGAGAATACAATCCCATTATCCATGAAGCCAGAAAGATTAAAACATTTGAATATTTAAATGAATGAAAACACATTTTTTCCTCCTGCCCACATACTACATAAATCTTATTTTTATCCATGTGTTTTTTAATTGTCAGAAGCACAATTAAAATTTCATTACAACTTTACAATATATTCCCTTGAAATGTTTATCAACATCCATTGGTACGAGGAGACAGTCTGGATGAGTACACAGAGCTCTAACCTGACAGATTTTGTCTCCTTGCTGACAACAAATCAATGGCCATAAAATCCATGGAATTATGTATCATGGCAGTGAGGATACAAAAAATTGGTCATTTGTGTCCTACTAAATCATACTAAAATAAATAACCATTGTCTATGAAGAGTTGAATTTTTGTTCATTAGCGTTTATATAACATTTTCTAACACATTGCTATGAACATATGATATATAAAATATTCTAATTGAACTTTGAAATTAATTTCCTCACAGTGACACAAAACCAAAAATCATTGTAATTTTAAAATCAAAGTTTTATTTTTTTTAAAAAAATAAACCATTTAAAAGAAATTTCAGAATGTCTACCAGAGTTGTCGTCACCCATCCTATCTACAAAATACTTCATTGTGGGTAAAGATGATCACTTATATTCTGTTATGGCCAAAACAGAGTCACCACAAAACATTGTAATTAAATGGATAGCCAAACACCAGTAAATAGATTGAGATTGCTTAAGGGCTAGGTTTTTTTTAAAAAACAACCTTATCTTATTGTTTCAAGGAATTATATGGGAGCATTTTCCTTCTGTGTTCTTCTCACAAAGTTGTTGTTATTGCTATTTCTGCAGAAAAACCATTAAAGAAGGATGGATGGATGGCCACACAATGCCTTTTTAATTGAAAGGATTAGGAGCTGTTCATCTGGAAACTTCTAGTCAAATATCTCTGGATGGAGAGAAAAAAAAAGGAATAAGTTATCAAAATACCTTGATGTTCAGTAGCAGATTTTTCATCCTTAAGGCAAAACACAATGAACTGTAGTAATTGCAATGGCAGATACATCAGCTCTGATTACTCAGTGGTAGATCTTGCAGAGTCAAAGGCTTTGCAAGGGTTGTTTTTTTCTGGTGGGGTGGGGTGAGTAAGGTTGAAACAGACAAAGTTTGTCAGGATGCCAGGAGTAGCGCTATTGAAATGGAAACTATAGCAAACACTTTTTTTCCATTTAAAAAAACACACACAAAAACCCAGTTTCAATCGCTGGACCATCTGTCTTTGCTCTGTTTCCCACAGGAACTTTACCCAACCTATCTGCCCTGATTTTTGTACTTGTCATCAGTTTGAGTTGCAGGCTTATCCTAGTCTCTTCACCTTTTATTATTATTTTTATTTATTTGATAGTTTGAGTTGCAGCTGGTACATTGCCTTACTCATATGCATTCTTCTTCTGGGGAAAAAAAAGGAAGCTATTTTGAAAGCCATGTATTTATAATTCAGGCTTAATTGCTACTAGGATTAATTAAGTAATTACAAAAAGATTAAAAAGAAAGCCCTTGGTCATTTTATTGTGTGATTTAAAGGGTGGAGATGACCTTCCTTTCATAATTGTAGCAATTTGGAAGAAAACACTTCATCAAGCTGGCCTCCGTTTAATTCAAGGTTGCAGCTTCTCAATTGAAGTTCACTAAAACAAGGTTGCTTGCTTACACTTTGCATCCAAGCTGTGCTTTGATGCCTGCAATTTACTGATTGCACGTTTTTGGGTTCTGTCACCAGCACAGACAATGTCCCCTTTGCTTACTAGTGCTTTTAAAACAAATATATTCCTCACTGAAGTATATTTGCTTGAGAATATGAAAAATGAATGAATAAAAAAATAAATATTTAAATAACTAAAAGAAAATACAAATTTTAATCATCATCACTTCCACTTCAATAAAGGGATGTTTTTTCACTCTCTGTTAAAATATACTTATGGAGCATAGTTGAAAATTCACAAAATTATTTTTTTGTTTAATTTGTTTGGATGCTACCTATTCCCAAAAAGGGTCAGGGCATTTAACAATGAAAACAATAAACAACACTTCAAAATTCGAAGAACATACAGTATGCAAATAACATAAGCAAAAACATAAAAAATTTAAAAATACAAGTGTCATGTACCCATGGTCCACAGTTTCATTTATAACAGACCTTCTTCCTGTGACATGAAGAAAAGATCTTTAATGTTTTACTGAAGCCAAAAAGGGGCAAAGCTGCTAGATCTCTAGTGGGTGAGGTGATAATGCAAACAGTTTGGCAGATAATGAAAATGGCAGTTTTCAAGGGTCCATTAGTAAAAATCCCATTCAGCACTGTCAGCTCCTCTGTAAACTCAGTCACTCAGTCACTCAGTCTGAGCCTAACAAAGAGGACAGAGATAACTCCTTCCTTAGATCACATTGCCATTGCTCTGACAAGCATCCCATCTCTGGTGTATGGCTGCTGTTTTGAATTGGGCCATGAATGACCCATGGCCACCATGGTGGCAATGAACTCTTAAGTTGCTTCCAAGGTCTTCAGATTGAGGCCCCCAAGACTATAAGCCTGAGGAATTCCACAACCAACTCTAAAATGACCTCCAGCAATGTAGGAAGGGAGGCTTCTTTACAGCAGGAAAATTGATATGGTTGCCATCTCAACTGATTGCTTCAAGCCTATCTGATCCTCAACTGATCCTTCAAGCCTATCTTCAAAAACGGGGTTTCACAATTGACATCTTGTGGAGCAGGGCACCTAAAAACAAACAGAATTATTAGTGATGATTGCTACCCTCTGCTCCCTCTCCTGGGATCCTGGCTGGTGCCACATCCTATTGAGTGGTATGAAAAACCACTGAGATCAAAGAAACCAACAGGCTTTCACTCCTCTGATCCATTTTTCTCCTAGTTATTCACAAGAGCCACCAATGCAGTTTCCATGTGTATACTGATCTGAAATCTGACAAATAGTCCAAATAGGGTCCAAATACTCCACTCTCTTTAGGTCTTTATCATCTGCAGAGCTATTATTTTCCCACATTTACCATGACCTTTCCTAAAGAGAGAAGACCAGAGACATATCTAAAGGTGAATGAAGATAACTAAATATAGCACAATTTATCCCCTGAATCTAACTTCTTGCCATCTCATGAGAGGCCTTAACCATCTATAAGAGTCAGGGATCCATCTGAGAATTGGTGGCTGACACTGCAGAGATACCTATTCATTTGTTCAAAACTCACAGGATGAACCCCAGTCACCTCACAAGACAACGTCTAGTCATCACTCAGAATGAACCAAAATTGAAACAACAAATTTCAAGTTTTGTATCCAAATAAGTTCAGTTTTCTCAGGAACATAAACTATCACTACTGTTCTCTTTGGATGTATTCAGAGGTGGGTTCCTGTTGGTTCAGACTGGTTTGCTAGAACCGGTAGTGGGAATTTCATCCTGCTCACCGAACTGGCAGCTGGACATGCCCCTGAACTGGTCCTCTGGCTTGAAATCCATCCACAGGAGCAAAATGTAATCAAAAATAACCTTCTGCGCATGTGCAGATGATTTTAACCCAGGATCGATGGGGGCGTGAAACGTGCACTTACGATGCGACCCCGAACCAGTAGGGAAGATAAGTAGAACCCACCCCTGGATGTATTGGTATTCCATGAAACAGTAGAGTGTTATACATACGTTCAATGGAGGCTTTTCTGAATATTCTACATCGTTATATGCACAGGTGAGTTCCTAACAGTTCAGACCGTTCTACTGAGTAGGTAGTAAGCCTCTGGTGATGTCATGGAGCCGGTTCTGGTCCATGGACGCCCCCATCTTTTATTTTGAATTTCGTTTGGTTTTTTTTTTGCATTTTTCCGGGTTTTTTTCTTCTTCTGCGCATGCACAGGAGCTGAGTTTCATGCATTGCGCATGCGTCACCATCTTGTTTTGGGGGGATTGTTTTTTACTGTGCATGTGCGCATCCACGAGGCGTGCCCACATGGCATGGGAGACAGAGAACCGGTAGCGAGGTAAGTTACACCCCACCCCTGGTTATACGTGAAAATAGAGAAGTTTTATTAGCATGAGTTTTTGTGTGAAAGAAAATATCAAAAATAAATTCCTTAGATTGTTAAACGTAGACTGACTGTCTAGTTTCATAACATGGCACATGGCTGACGATTTTCTTTTGCATTTTATTATTAACAGCTTTTGTTTTTGCCAGCTGCAGCATCTTGTCTGTCAAGATGCAAGGATGGTGATTTTCTGTTCCTCCTCATTGTCAACTGAGAAATCAAGGATCATTCAATTGTAAGAGTCACCAAAATATTTGGTCCTTTACATGGAGTGCATGGAGGAATGCTTGTCAAGAGAATGAAGAATGCATCTTAACTTTCTGAATAATATGAATTAACAGTAAAGGGAATTCCTGTTCTCCAATGTTCTCCAGACCTAGTGCAATCCTCTTATAAATCCTCTTGGTAGGTCCTGTGAGTGTTTTTAATATGAGATGATTTAAAAGAGCTGTCTGGCTCTCTAAGAATTCTCTAAAGAAACTACAGTTTCTATTATATTTTACCAGATTAAACATACACTACTGTAAAACAATCTGCTTATTGCCTCATTATGTCAACTAACCACATTTATTAAGTACATCAATCTCTCCCAACACCTTGTTTATTGTTTTGTAGTAATGTATTGATAGATAAAACAGTAAATTGGGTGAGACATTTGCCACTCAAATTTTCTCCTGTTAAATAGCCT
This sequence comes from Pseudoxenodon macrops, assembly GCA_032467955.1. NCBI lineage: Eukaryota > Metazoa > Chordata > Lepidosauria > Squamata > Pseudoxenodontidae > Pseudoxenodon > Pseudoxenodon macrops. The sequence continues at coordinate 138,888 of JANHFT010007885.1, read as the reverse complement.
TCTGGGAAGAGGAAATCATATAATGTGTCAGCAGAAATGGGGGAACAATTTATCTGTTTTTATTTACCTGTTGCTTGAAGGGAAAGGGAGAAAGGAAACCAAGGACTTACCTTTTATTTTGTGTGCAAAACCTTTATTATGTATTTTACAGCCCATTTCTAATTGCCATTCCT
>JANHFT010007885.1:112160-126065 GCA_032467955.1 Pseudoxenodon macrops | reverse complement strand
AAATATATTGCATAGGTTTATTATGTGAAAAGGAAAAAATAAGATTGTTTTGAATCACCTTCATTAGCAAGGTTGTTTTCTTACATGTTTGAGAATTTACTTGCCATTTAGGAATGTTTTTTCAGGAATCGATATTTTAAATTCTTTTTCGTTTGGGGAATGGGGTAACCACCTTTTTGTGCAATAATCAAGTTATACTATGGGTAGTAATCGAAAGAGATTGCTTCGCCTTTGCTTTGTCTTGTCTTTGGATCTTCTGCTGATTCTATTCCATATCCCTTTCTAAGAAATATTTGTTACTTGGAAAACATTGGAGGAAATCTTTGGTACCTCAATCATTCCTTATTTAACTGTATACCTCACTTCATGATTGGGATACCTCTTGCAAACTAAGGTTGGGAAAGAGGGAGGCATTGGATAAGTTAATAAGTTTAGTTAATTATTAAGTTGAATAAATTTTCCTCAATAAGAATGGCTTAACCACATTTTTAGATCCAATTAAGCCTCATAATTTCAGTTAGAGGAATGAATTGAACACAAGATTGTTCAAACATTAATACATAAGGAGAATCATCTAAAACCTAGAAGAATGAAATATTTTGGGAAATATTAAAAAGGCAGAATATTATTTTTCCCTAAAGGAGAAATGGAGAAACATGCTCTTAAAGGCAGAAAGCAACCCTCAAGTCTTTCTTAATAGCCCACAGCAGATACCAGCACTTAAGATAAAGAGCTTATTGAAAGAGGAAGACAAGTATCTAGATAGCTCTATTCATAAGCAAAGCAAATACTACAGACAGAAATCCATTCAAGACAGTCCTCGTAGGATTAGAAAACAGCCCCTCACCCAAGATCCAACACAGGATGAAGGCCATTAGCCACAATAGGATTTGCCCAACACCCTTTCAGAACACAAGCCCTTCCAGAGCAGTCCAAAACTTCAAAGTCACAGAAACCTGGGAGCTCAGATAAACAATAAGCCAGAGGCTGACCAGATTAGCTTGGACAAGCATTTAGGATTTACATTTCCTCTTTTGCCTATAGAACCAGCTATGACTCCTACATAACCCCTACATGATCCCATAGGAATCTGACACCAGCCAGTAGAATATTAAAGGACATGTTCTTGCACAGAAACAGGAAGCTCAAATACAAAACCCAAAGAAGGTATAAAACCCACCGACTCTTAACTTCATTTTATCAGCTGTCCCTGAATCACATGTGGTTGGTGGTTCTACTTCATCAATAAACCTTTCTTTCCAATCAGCCTCCAGCCTCCATTTTGTTTCCAGCATCTTTCTCCCAGATTGGAATTGAACCAGATGGATTTACCATCCAACAGACATAAATAATGTCTCACCATTATACTTCAGGCTCTGCTCATTTATAGCGTGTACGTGTGTGGAGTGCATTGCATGCCACGAGATTGTGTTTCTCACACTATTTCTTTCTTATTTTCCACATCCACTACAGACACTGCTGGTTTCACAAACTTATCCACTGATATTTGAAATAAAATAGGATATTAGTATTGATTTTAAAATTATTTAGAAAGGCCCTTAAGTACTAAAACTAATTCTAGACTTGACTGTAGATTAAACATCCAAGATTATCTCTGTATGGATTACAAAAACTACGGTGAAAATTCTACTTACATTCTGTGGAATTTTGCTTTTACTTTCCTACTTTGAAAGTTAGAATATGTCTCAGTGAAATTGAGTATTTATAATGTTCCTTCTAGATTTATCTTTTGAGAAAAAATAGAAGTTAAATATCCCTTCATAAGGTAAAATTGGATTGCTAGAGAACTGGGCAATTGCATTGGCTGAAAAACTCATTTGAAGTTGAAATGATCAAAGGGATTATATACCAACCTTTTATTTCATATGGATATAAGGAATTCTGATTGAATCCACCTTCTTTGCTGTGGAAAGATATTTTCTAATTTAAAATAAAGTTTCTTTAAACAGATTAAACATTAAAAAGCTCCCTTCCTTTGTAAACTCTCTTCATGATAGCAAAGATATATTAGCACAGTGAAAGCAGGCATGATTAGCTAGCCTATAACAAAATAAATTGATGCTCTGATGACAATAATAATCAGTAAAAAACACAATAAATGATGTTCATCATGTTGTTTGCAAATCTATGCAGGAATATGACCCTATAATCAAAAGTGATATGAATCTCACTGGTAGTTCAGACACTAGGGTAATGATGGCAAACTTAAGACACACATGTCAAAGATGACATGCTACAACATTTTGGGTGACACCCCAGTGTTCACTAACACCGAACAACTATTTTCAAAAGCATACCCTATTCTTGACTGATTTTTAGAGGCTGTGAAAGTCACATGAGAATTGCATGTGTTCTTGTGTGGCCTATAGAGCTTCAGGGCGTTATGCGAAAGGGGTCTGAAGCCTTTGAAAATTGCACAAGAATGAGATATGCTTCTTTTTATACTGTATATGTTTTCAAACATTACAGACACCATGGGAAAGCATTTTCTAAAGCTGCTTCAAGAACAAAGACCTCATGCAACCTGGATCTGTCTTGGGTAGGCCATAGGACCTGTCAATAGAAAGAGAACACCATTTGAAGGTAAGCAGCACATGGCAGATTCTAGGGCCTACACATGATTGGGCTCTATTTTTTTTAAAATAAATGAATATATAAACAATGGATTTTTTGTTAAGAGGGAGGCGTTGACATGCCAACAATGTCCAGTTAGACATTTTCCAAATGTTTGAAGCACTGAACCCAGAAAGTTAGCCATCATGCACTAGGGAAAATGCTCCAAAAGTTAAGCTGTGATATTGACAAAGCAACTAACAGCCAAACTTTATTTCTTTTACATGTCTCTCTCTTTCAATTCTCAAAATTGTGTATTACAATTTTAGTTGCAACTCACTTTAGGTGCATAATTTTGGAGATCACAAGAGTTCAGAGTCCCTTTTTACTAATCTTTAAGTTTTGTCAAACAGTGCAAGTCTGCCCCCCACCCCCGCCCATTATTTAACTTTAATAACTCATTATTAAGTCTACTAATACAGGTTGCATATCTGTGTGTGTTGCTCCAAGGAGTTTCATATGTGTTGCACTTCAAATCAAGTGAACATTATATTTTTACTGACATTTTTGTTGGAAGGAGTAGGCACTGCTGAGTATATTTGGGTATATAACTTCAGTTAGATGGATCATTTGCTGGGGAAGGGCAAGATGTTGTTCTCTGAAAATGCTTACTAAGAATTTCAAAGAGGACGATTCACTTCTCCCTGAAGGGTTTAAGTGACCATTTATTTGCTAGCTAAACTGCTAGCTTAGATTGAGATGTGTTCATGCCTAGGAAGTAATAAGATAATTATTGTCAGCAGAGACCACATTTCAGAATTCCCTAACAAATAAAGAAAGAGTCAAAGAAAACAAATAGCTAGAAAAAAGAAATAGCATCATCAAAGAAGATGTATGTTTAAACAATAGTGCATAGAAAATTTCTACATTCCAATCTACATGTATAGATTAAGATTTGGCAATGATGATTATAACTTTAAAAAAACTCTCCAAACACCATGGTGGGGAGAACTAATAAAGCCCCACACTTTGATACAATAATCTAATTCTTTTTATTGTTTCTCTATTTTGAATAATGTATTTTATTTCTTACTTTTAACTAAATGTTAGTGACTGAGATTTATCCAGAGAAAAGATATTGGGTATAAAATAGCAAAATCTGTGTGATATACAGTATAAATAAGATAAATAGCATGAATAAGTATGACAGTTTGAAGTGATTTATGCAAAACAATGTATGACACCATGAAATAAAAGTGTATATTTGAGATTGCTGCCATTTGCTTATTAGTCATGCATCATTTTTACAGTGAAATTAAGTTGATAGAAAACATTAAAAATGCAATCCATGTACATTTTGGAAAAATAAACTCTCAACACAAACCCAGACTATCTAGAAATGTATTCATTCACTTAACATTGATGTTATTCATCATCTTGGATTAGCCGAAAATCCAGATTGCTCAGAGAAATAAATATGGGATATAGAAGTAATACGTACAGAAATAAACATAAAGAAATCTGGGATTAGAGCAGATAATAAAGATCATCATATTGTTTTTTTATGAATTTAATGCTGTCACTGTCCAATAAAACCTGGTTGTGTTTTAAAACAAAATAGCTAACAGAATTTTCCATTGATGAAATATTTATTTTATTTGTAATGCCAGTGTCAACAAAACTGAAGAATATACTTGGCGAATACTTTTCCAATTAATTAATTGAAATATGCAATCTTGTAGAGAAATATAAAAAAGCATCCACTTCCAGGATTTCTCTATGAAACAATATGAAAACCAATACAAGTTCCATCAGGAAAAAGATTAATTTCACTTATGAATGGGGACAATGTTAATTTGAATTTGTTTTTCATTGGAGAATTTGCAACACATTTCTTTATTTTTAAGACAAAGTAGTTACACATATTTTTAAAATCATTGAGTTAGAGGGCTTTGTTCTTTAGGAGAAATAGCCAGAGGAGAGGATACCTGGTTATTATTATTTTATCCAGCCCTTTTATCATAATAAGAACTGATGAGGCAAATTGGAATCTCATTTATTAATTATCTCAATATGTCTAAAACAAGTATGAAAATTCCCAAAATATTACCCAAAGAAACACTTTATAATCCTTTGCTATTGAATGGTTTTTAAACATTACTCTTAAAACTTGGATTATTTCACTTCAGTACTATAGGAGAACAGTCCCTCACATTAGTGTAACGTTGGCTGTTGACTTATCCCAAATTAAAATATACGACTCATTGAAGAATTCAATCTACAGAGTATACAAGGATAGAATTTAAGCATGGGGTATTTGCATTTCATTCATTTCTTGTTGTGTTACTATACAACAAATGTTTTGCCCTTATGGCCTTTGTTGTAAGAGTCGACAAAGGAGTCAACATTTGGAATATTTTTAACTTGGCTGCAAGCTATAGGAAAACTTATTCTTTTCTTTTCTATTCTTTTGTTATAGCATGAAAAGCTAATCAGGTGTCTTAAAAATGTTTAAACAACAAACAAGATGACAACTCTGACAAGCCTTAGCCTTGTCCTGCATAATGTTGTGAAGTCACTTTGCTTTCAAAAAACTATTCTGAAAATGCACAGGGAAAGAGGAATTAAACAGGCAATACACTTCGATGAGCATCTGTTTGGCGTCACTGCAGCTTCACATATGAAAATGTTATTTGAAAAATAGCAACCTAACACTTGAGATTATCTAATAACTGGATAATTCCTGAGCCAGCTTCATCAGATGAACCAAATGAGAAAGTATTAGACGTGCATGAATTTGCTTGATGGTTTAGATTATTTTGAAGCTACAGTACAAAATTGTCTGTTTAGTCACAGATGAGTGATTATTGAAGTCACAAATAAAATATGCAGTTTTAGTAATTTGGAATAAGGCATAAATAATAAAGTTGTTCTAAGATATAAACGCATTTAATATGAAATACCAAGTTTAATGAGAATGCAAAGTATTTTCATGGAAAAAAAACTGAATTCAAAACAGAATGTAAGTATTTACTAGAGCATCAGTATGTGAGTTTTGAACAGTAGTTGTAGCATTAAATATAAAGAAAATGTATAATCAGACTATAATTACTGCTTTTGGTGATATGAAGGTACATTTGTAAGAATTATTGAGCAATCTAGCACCCAGCCAGCTTTTATGCCTAAAACAGGACTAGAACCCACAAAGTTTGCTGACATTGTACCTACTCTTCAAAACAAGTGAAACAAAAAATAAGTGATGCTGAAAGATATTTCTAATAACAATAATTAATATTTTTGAAAGTTTTTTAGTTTTTATTAATTATCAGAGGCCAACTAAGAAATGTTTTACACAAGTGTCTTGAATATATTTTAGTTTAGTTGTGAATCATATAATTAAGACAGATATTTTAATCAAGTTTTATGTCCTTTCCTAGATTGTAATATTACAGCATTTAAATTTATTTCCTGCACATGAACAGTTTTTACAATGGAGTTTATACGATGACATTTATTTCCTTCCCTGCATGACTGTAGCTTTTATTCACCTCTACATCTGACTTTTTCCTCAACTTTATTATATTTTAGTATCTTGATCTCCAGCTGATCAAATAAATTAATGCAGTATAGATACTACAGGTGCTATTGAAATATCCAGTCATGTAGTAATGCTATCAATTGCTGTAAGAAAAAAAACACTGGTGTTTCAATATATCATTATTAAAGATTCAAGGTTATAAAATTATATAAAAATATGAAAAAAAAAACTCTAAAGAATATTTGGAAAATTAAAGAACTTTTGAGTATCCTGAAAGACAACTACATGGGACTAGAACAGTGGCCCCCCCAACCTTTTGGGCACCAGGGATTGGTTCCTTGGAGAGAAGTTTTTCTGTGGACCTTAGGGGGTGTGGTTTCATGTCCTGTTTGCATCCTGCAGATAGGGGCTTCGCTTGTTTGCAGGGCTCGGTTTCTGACATGCCACCAGGGTTTGGGGACCCCTGAACTAAAAGCTTTAAAGTTTGTAAACCCTTTAATTTTCTGTATACACCTGATATACCATATACACTGAATTACACAAAGGAAAGATACTTAGTAAATTAATGTCCTCTCATTAAAAAAACGAACAATACTATATTTTTAACAAATATATAGTATAGTTTTTAAAATCTTAATCCATCTAGCTTTACTATTTTAATTATTTTTTACCCATCTTAAAACTTGTAAGCCACCCAGAAACCTTTTTACTATTCAAGTTAATCAGGACAAAAGATATGATTCTGGCATAACAACATCAGAATTTTTTATTACTGAGGAGGATAATCATTTTAAAAGAATATAGTTCTTCTACAGGAAGTCCTCAACTTAGACCACAATTGAGCCGAAAATTTCTGTTGCTAATTGAATCATTTGTTAAGTGAGTTTGCCTCATTTCACGACCTTTCTTGCCACAGTTGTTAAGTGAATCACTGTAGTAGTTACATTAGTCAAACTGTTGTTAAGTGAATCTTAGTTCCCCATTGTCTTTTCTTGTCAGAAGGTTGCAAAAAAAAGGGATTGTGTGACTCTGGGACAAAAGCAACTGTCATAAATATGAATAAATTGCAAAGTGTCTTAATTTTGGTCACATGACCATGGGGATGCTACAACGGTCGTAAGTGTAGTCATAAGTCCCTTTTTTCAGTGCTGTTGTAACTTTGAACAGTCACTAAATTGTTGTAAGTCAAGAATTAGCTGTACATGTGACTTGGGTTTGATCCATAATAACTTGTTTTGGTATATTACCCATAGTTTGTAAATGTGGTTTTGGGAAGCGTATTATGCTTTAAGGGTTGGAGTAAGATTTGAATTTTATATATACCCAAAAATAGAATTTATTTTCACATGAAAAATAATGGATTTATTGAGCAAAGTCTTTAGGTTTTAAGACAAAAAACAAGGCTATCTTGAATTTACAGTTCTCAGCTGATGATATGTTGTTCACTCTCTGCTTATGAATGGACTTCTCATTGATGTAATTCAAGGACTGATCAATATAATTCCATGTTGTCAAGGTTTAATGATGGCTGTAAAAACTGAGCTTTTTAAAAAATGTGGTGTCCCCCCCCGGAAATTAATTTGTTAATTTGGGGAAATATTTGACAGAATTCTGGCTGAAAAGGGAGAAGAGGTAAAAATGGCAAGCCTTTAAGAACTGTGTGAATGAAATAAAGAAATGTTATTATGCTTGTTTCATTTATAGAAAGTAAAAATAAAGTGACTAATTCTGAATTATGAAATGTTTTGTATGAATAGAAAGATTGGTTCCTAATGCAATGGAACATAATAAAAATAAAGCATGAATAAAAATAAATACAATGCTTAGAAAATGGTTCAACGCTGAGCAGATATGTCTAAAGAAGGTTTAATGTGTTTATAATAAATTTACAAAGAATATTGGTATTAAGATTAGTGAGAAGGGTGAATTTGTGCACATTTTTGTATGCTGATTAAACCATTGTATTGGAGGATTGCACTTCTTTCTTCCTGGTTTTTGGGTAGTTACATATTCATTAGTGGCAAAAAAAGTAGAGCAAATAGATAAATTTTTGTACCTTGATAGAATATTGACTAAAGATTGCAAAGTGAATGGACAATTTTAAGTTGTGAAAGTTATTGGATGAAATAAAATGGAGTATTCAAGAATAATATCTGATAATACAAGAAATAATTTGATTAAAAATGAATGAATGAATGTGGCTTGAATAAGAAAAGGGAATGTATGATACAAATACAGTATTTTGTACCAATAAATGATAAAGCAGTATTTTGTTTGGTCATGTAGAGGGAATAAGTGATAACCGTAAAAGAAATATATGAAAGACGATTGCATAGGTTGGAAAAAAGTCATGGCTAATGGCACAGAAAAGATGCTCAGAAACACTTTGCATAACAATTCTTATTTGAAAGCTAATAACATGATGAGTATATGTATATGTATGTATGTGCATGAATAAGTAACACCTGAAAGAGACATGACAGTGATATTTACCATAGAAATGGCAGATCTGTGGGATTTGGGTGCACTTTTGGGACTGCTTGAAATATTCATATAGTGATGTATAAGAAAACAATGTGTCATACAAAGCATTCGTCTCTTCTGTCTTCATTCCAAAATAATATTGGGTAAGAATTGATACCCCTAAAACTTCTCCATGCTAAAAATTGGGTGCAGCATCCTTTCAATGGAAATAAAAACATCAACTAGATTATATAGAAATCCTTTCAATGGAAATAAAAACATCAACTAGATTAAATAGAAATAGTCACTCAAGCAAAGCATTGGATTAATGGCTCAGTTCTCCTCTGATATCTCTTTTATAAACTCTATTTTTCTATTATGGCATAAAGAAAACGGTTTCTGGTTCACAATTTACTAGTTCATTTTCTTTGGATCTTTCTTGTGTATAATTTGGCTAATCTTTAGGTTATGTGAAACTTTGGTAATTTAATAAATTGCAGTCATATAATGCATTTTCCCTTTATATTTATTTTTCCTCCAGCATAAGCTTTGACTTCTGTTTTGTAACAGAAGTCATTCTGTGACTTCATAGATTGAAATGTGGTACTGGAAATCCTTTTTATACTCAAGCAATGTTCTGAAAAATAGGTTGCTGGGGTCATGGCTGACAATATGGTGATATTCAGTGGTGGGATTCAATTTTGTTTAGTACCGGTTCTGTAGTTTGGCTTGGTGGACGTGGCAGGGGAAGGATACTGCAAAATCCCATTTCCTCCTGATCATCTGGGACTTGAGAGGCAGAGAATAGATGTGAGTGGGGCTAGTCAGAAGTGGTATTTACTGGTTCTCCAAATTACTCAAAATTTCTGCTAACGATTCTCCAGAACTGGTCAGAACCTGCTGAAACCCACCACTGGTGATATCATCAGAGTGGATGGTACTGAAATATTCATCCTTTTCTTTCAATTTTGAAGAGTTGGAGTGAGGGAATTTAGATGAAATATAGATTAGAATTCTTAACAGAGTGTTAGCATCCCTAATTTAATTATGAATGTTATATCAGTTCTGTAGTGACTATGGATATCACCTGAAATTGATCAGATAAAATGCATGTAGTATAGAAATAGAAATATAATGCAGTGTCGTAAAGCATTGCAGGTGTTGAATTATAATTATGGAGAAGTGACAGGTAGTTAGGTAAGCATCCTGAGCATTGTCTGAATCAATGTAAACTCACTCAAGGAAAAATGTATAATAAAGTTGTGTCATGAAGTAAACAAATCATAGTTTTCTGTGGTTCACTATTAGATATAAGTTTCACTTATGATCTCAAACATCAATCTTGTATGATTGATGTCCCAGAACAAGTTAAGATCTATACCATGTACAATAAAATACTATCCAGTTAATGTGCTGAGTAAGGGACTCTAGCCTTAGTTTAACTAATTTGAAAGTTCATCCCCTTTGGCAATGTGCCAATATTCTTTTAAACTTTGAAGGCCATTAACCACAGACTGATAGGAAACAATGGATGGCTTGATAGAATTTCAAAATACGGCTTTGAAATCTGCAGTTTTGATTCAGTCTCACGTACAATTTGCTTTAAATATTTTTAAGACAGATGAGAATTATAGAGAATTGGAAGAAATGTCTATCTTGGTTCAGTTCCAAGTGGGGAAAAAGATGCTGGAAGCATGGAGACTGCTTGGAAAGATGGTTTAATGATGGACAGGCACACATGGCTTGAGTTTCTGAACAGAAAAGGCGATTGATCACAAGCTTCAAGATGTTGGGTGAAGAGAAGAAGAATTTAATAAATAAAATAAAATAAGAGTGTTGCTGGGAGTCCCTACATTTTTATACCCTCTGTTGGGTTCCACCTCCGAGTTTCCTGTTCCTGAATAAGAAATGCACTCTGATTGGTGGTCAGACTCCCAGGGGTTGGGGGTCTTAGCTAACCTTTTAGGCTGTTTCCCAGGCTTGCTTTGAGTGCTGGCTGATGTAATTTTCCATGTGGTGAGTTTGTTTGCTAGATGGGTCTGCCTGAAGAGGGTAGATCTTTGTTAAGTAGAATAGACTGACCCAGGCTTTTTAATGATCCATTGACAAAGGTGGGGGAATGAGTGAGTTTGTTTCCTGCCTAAAAACAAGTTTCTCCATTTCTCATCCAGGGAAATATAATATTCTGCCTTTTTTAATATTTCCTAAAATATTTCATTTTCTAGGAGAGGGGTGGGTTTACTTCCTACAATTCCCCCCCTTTTTTCAAAACATGTGAGTGGGACACACATGTTCTTGAAAAAAGATTGAAATCGATCAGGGAGACTTGATGGGTACTTTTAATTTTTCTGATGCAAAGGGGAAGGCATTGATAGAGGTAAAAGAAAAGGATTCTTTCAGTGAAGCAGAACCACTTAGCATAATCTACAGAATATCTTTCAGAACTAGCTCCTTACCTAACTTATGGTCACTAGCCATGATCATCCCTATCTTCAAAAAGGGTAATACCAGCCTAGTTGATAATTACAGACCAATCTTATATGTTGCGTCACCTGCAAAGTCATGGAATCAATTGTAAACCAATCCATCACCATCTACTTAGAGACTAGCAACCTACTCTGTAACAAGCAACTTGGCTTCAGAAAAAAACTGTCTTGCAATCTGCAGCTATTACATTGCAAAAACATACGGACTTCAAAACTCGACCAGGGTAAAGCAATAAATATAATTTATATAGACTTCTGTAAAGTCTTGGACTCAGTGGTACACAACAAACTACTTCTAAAACTAAAATCTTATGGCATTTCTAGATTCCTGCATAAGTGGATAGTTATCCTATCAAACAAGCAACAAGTAGTCAAAATAGGGAATGCCATATCTAACCATGCATCTGTTAACAGCGGTGTCCTCCAAGGTAGCATTTTAGGACCCACACTCTTTATACTTTACATAAAAGACGTTTGTGATCATATTATAAGCAACTACATTCTCTTTGCTGATTATGTAAAACTATTTAACACCACTGACAATGCTACTACCCTACAAAAAGACCTGACTGTGTGTCAGAATGGTCAAACAATTGGCAACTCCAAATCTCAACCAACAAATGCTCTGTCTTACACATTGGCCAATAAAAAAAAAAAATCAGAGCACAAAATACAAGCTGGGCGGATACGAACTAGTAGGCGACCCTCACTCTGTCAAGGACCTTGGAGTACTCATTTCAAACAATCTAAGTCCCAGAGTTCACTGTAACAGAATTGCCAAAAAAGAACTAAGAGTTGTTAACCTAATCTTGCGTAGCTTCTCCTCTGGTAACATTGAACTGCTAACTAAGGCATACAAAACTTTTGCTAGACCAATTCTTGTATACAGCTTTTCTGTTTGGAACCCACACTACATATTGGACATTAATACAATCGAACGAGTCCAGAAATATTTCACAAGAAGAGTCCTCAATTCCTCTACTCAAAACAAAATACCTTATACCACCAGGCTTGAAATGTTGGGCTTAGACAACTTAGAACTTTGCCGTCTTCGGTCCGACCTAAGCGTAGTACATAAAATCATCTGCTACAATGTCCTTCCTGTCAATGAACAGCTTCAACCACAACAATACAGATTGTTAGACTCTCTACTGTAGATCTCACCCAATTCCTAAGAGGTATTTAAGGGATGTGCATAAGCGCATCAGCGGGCCTACCATCCCTGTCCTATTGTTCCCTTTTATCTGAATCCATCTCATGTATTCATAATCTTGTTTATACTTGTATCTGTTTCCTAATATATGCTTGATGAAAATAAATAAATAAAATAAAAATAAAAATTGTTTTTTTGCAGGTGTTTCATTACCCAAATTGTTAGCATTATCAGTGCCAGTCAGTGCTTTCTTATATTACTTTGCTGCCACCTATGAGTCAGGCAGATTCTTGAATCTGAGATAGATTAGCCCAGCAGTCTCAAGCTCAAATCATGAATGATGATGAAAACTAGTTCACCACAAAAAAGTCATATATTAATATCTTTGGATACATAAATACAAAAGTCTCTTATGAGTCAAAATCTCTCTGATCTCTTGCAGCTGCTCAGAATCAAGAAGGCTAGAGTCTCACAGTACTAATAGCTACTTTTATTGAAAAGAACAGAAAACACAAGGATGGAGAATTTTAGAAATTGGATTTGTTACTTATTTTTTCATTAATCGGAAAGGGTGGGGTTTCTTTGATATTCTTGCTGACTACCTTTTGCTGCAGTTAGGAACTTTCTACTAGCTTTATCACAGTGAGAAGAATGTGTAAATATTGATGAAATGCCATAAAACAAAATGATTAAAACCAAAGAAAAGTTACAGTAAAATAGTAATACGTGAAATACAGCTATGAAAGAGAAAATTCACTTTGGAAAGTTATCTGACATTTTTTCATTAACACCACTGTTTGACTATTACATATTGATGTGTAACAGTCTTTTAAGATACCCAGGCTGATAGAATGACGGGAAATCATCATTGAAAACTGCCCAATCCCTGCTTTTCTTTTCTTTTCTTTTTCTTCCTACTTGTTAAGTCTTGCCAACTTGTTTTGCTTCCAATTCTTGGCTGACAGAGAGACCCAACAATAGGTGGCCATGTACAGCTCACTTCTTTCTTGGACATCTCTTCCTGCCCTCCCTCAGCCCTACTTTTCCAGCCCTTCTCAGTGCTTATAAATATTGCAGACTTCAGAAACTGACATTCATGTATGGAGGCTGTTTGGTGGACAGGAGGACCACATGGTTTGAGGTCCTGGGGAAAAAGGCGATAACATGCTTCAAGATGTTGAAGAAGAAAATAAAGGCCTTGTTGAAAGTCCCTGGTTTTTATACACTCTGTTGGGCTCCACCCCAGACCTTCCTGTTCCTGTGTAAAAATGCACTTTGATTGGCTGTCAGACTCCCATGGGGTGGGAGTCTTAGCTAACTTTGTAGGCTGTCTGTCAGGCTTGGTTGAGCCTTGCTGGTGATGCACTCTCTCCAGGCGCAATGTGATGAGTTCTGTTGCAAGATGAGTAGAGTGATAATCCTATCATGTCTTGAGGGCCATGACTTAATCCCATCACCCTGGAGCTGAAGAGGGAGCAGGGACCTGCAGGAAGCTGCTTTGTCTTTAAAACATATTTCTACTTTTCTGTCATCCAGAGAAATATAATATTCTGCCTTTTTAATATTTCCTAAAATATTTCATTCCTCTAGGAAGGGGGTGGGTGCTAACTTCCTTCAGTAATAAAGGAGAATATTTGTAACTCAGGGTTGAAATGAGGGGTCCTTGGTGCTCTTTTAGCTTGGTTGTTTTC
>JANHFT010007885.1:99029-112060 GCA_032467955.1 Pseudoxenodon macrops | reverse complement strand
GAGTAGCAATGAAAAAAGCCTGCAAAGACTTAGGGCTGGAAAAAAAGCTTCTTTGGAGGGAGTAGCAATGAAAAAAGGCTGCAAAGATTGCTTTACTCTTCACTCACCTCATTAAGTCTGAAAAAAAGATGTGAAAAAGCTACATTCTGAGTATAAGACACACCCAAATGATCAGCCCCAATAAGGGGGAGAAAAAGTGTGTGTTATACTCTGAAAAATACGGTAACCATCTGAAGTTGACTCCATATTTAATTAGCTGCCTGGTCAAAAATTGATATTCTCTTCTTATTTCTCTTATTCTCTTTGGAACTTGTTTCAGTACCACTATTTCCTTCCCTTTATATTTTAGGGGTTCATCTCTCACTCTTTGTAGAACTCGTGCCTTCATGGCCTTTTTAGTAAATCTCGCATGTTTATGTCTAGCCACATATCTGGTGTTAACTCTAAACATTTCATCCACATCTGCCATTATTTATCTATGTCCATCTCCAAAGTTCCTGCCATTATTTCGACCAAATTTTCTCCCTTTTCTTCTATATTTTGAAATCATAGATAATATTCAGCTCTTTCCATTTCTAATGAGATTATTATTCCATCTTTGTTTTTGTCTGCTTGGGTTAGTCTGTCATCAACTTCATTCACTTTTTCCCTATCTTTTCCATTTTTTCTTCTGTTTTTTGCATCCTTTGTTCATTTTCCCCCATTGTTTGTTGTACTTTCTCTATTTTATATTCTAATTTCTCTAATTTGTCTTCTACTCTCCCTATTTTTTTCTTTCACCTCCTTAAAATCATCATGCAGTACTTGGATCATTTATTTTAACTCTTGCTGCATTGCATTGCTTTTCTCCTGCTGCACCAATACCCTTGGTGTCTTCTGTCCTGTAGGACTTGAGGTTGCAGAGGATGCTGCCAAAGATGGTTCTGATACTGATTTTCTCAGACTCATTTCAAATCTTTCTAATAATATCCACCCAGTTTCCTTTTGTAGTTTTTTTTCTTATCTTACTATTTGTAATACACCGTGGCATACAAAAAGGAAGGAAAGAATTGAAATCTCCAAATTTTATAATCCAATAGTGCCCAAGCAGCAACACATTTCAAAAATCTCAAAAATAATATCTGAATAATCAAGGCAAAACCAAATCCCAAAAGGGAAAGAAATCCCCACTCCAAGTTAATCCAAAAAGAGAAAAAAGAAATTTCCAAGAATCTTTAAAAGCACCAAAAGAATAAAAAAGCAAAAAAGCACAAATAAAAATGAAAAAGTTCAAAAAAAGGAGGAAAAAAGCCCAAATCCAATAATCCAAACCAAAATTCAAAAGGAAAAAGCCATAAAAAAAAGAAACACGAGAAAAGAAAAAAAGAAAGATTCGTTCTCTTTATTTCTTCAAGGTCTTCAAACCTTAATCCATTCAAGCTCTTAATGACCAAGCTTTAATATTACTTCAACTGCCACCTGTAATCCACCAGGATCTTTCCAAAAGAAGTTTAAGTGTCTAGAAGGTTATTCCCAGTTCACCCAAAGCCACCATTCTGATATTTAAAAATAAAAAGTACAAAGTGGAAAAATAGAAATAGATTTTCTTTCAGTTTCAAAGAGCCAATTTATCTGACATTATACAAACAAAAACTATTTCAGTCTTTACCCTCTGACTTCTTTTTCTGATCAATTCACTTCAAAGTCCTTTCTGGCAGCTCTTATCTTGTTTACACCTTTCACAAGGGTAGATCTGCCTGTGCATTCTCATAATTCACTTCCAACTTTTACCAGTAAGTGGTGCTCTGGTTTTATTTTTTACCTTCTGGCTATCCTTTTGTGTCAGATAAAGTTTGAATCCTCAGTTACTTTTGCAAAAAAAAAAAGAAAAAAAAAAGAGACCAGTGTAGCAATCTCTCAATCATCCACCAATGTCCAACAGCTTTTTTTCAATAAAGTTCTGTTAAAGATAAAGATCTTTATCACATTATGATTTCTACTATGTTACAGAGCCCCAGACTACAACATCGAACATGTGAATAAGTTAACTTCACTTCTAACATGGGAAGCCTCCAGCCCATACCCTCTCATCTTTCTTGGTGACCTCAATCTACCTCTTATTAAATGGTCCCTTAACAAATATACAACAGAACCTATACATTCAACCTTGTACAATGCTGTAACTAATCTGGGAGTGGATCAACTAGTAACCAACAACACTAGACTCAACAACTGCCTTGACCTCATCTTCTCCAACAGTTCAAACTCAATTTATGGATTACAAATAAAAGAACTCTTTTCCAATAGTGATCACAGCATGATAGACTTTTGTCTCAATATACAACCTTACAAAAATCATCATAATGATGGGGACCCCAGTTATAATTTTTTAAAAGCCAACTATGATCTCATAAATACTGACCTCTCATCTCTTGGTTCGCAAACCCTATTCACTGGCTGCAATACTGCCAAAGACCATTATAACATTTTCTTACTTGAAGTAAAAGAGTCATTAAACTATACATACCACTAATAACTCCCGAAAACAGGAAAAACAAACTGCCCATAACAATAAGGAAGCTCCAATTTTAAAAAATCTCTGGCGAAAAAATAATACTGGGTCCATAGCCAACTTCAAAAGCCGCTACAAAAACTTATGCCAACAAATAAAGACTGAATGCACCAATTATCATGTCAAACAAAAGAAAAACCTCCTGCACACAAAATCCAACCGTGCATTCTGCAATTTCATAAACCACAAACTTAAGGAGACAAGAACTATCCCACCCCTAAAAGGACCTAACAATAAAGACTGTAATGATGAAATGGTTAAAGCCAACCTCTTTAACGCATTCTTCAGCTCAGTCTTTGTAGACAGCAACAGCTCATGTCCAATATTTCCTAGTCGAACCACAAACAATTACAATGATCTAATATAGACCGATTTTACAGAAGACAATGTTGGAAAGGCACTAC
The DNA here is from genome assembly GCA_032467955.1 of Pseudoxenodon macrops. NCBI lineage: Eukaryota > Metazoa > Chordata > Lepidosauria > Squamata > Pseudoxenodontidae > Pseudoxenodon > Pseudoxenodon macrops. The sequence goes on along the minus strand of JANHFT010007885.1, from coordinate 109,105 downwards.
GCAATCTAAAACCATCTCTATCCATTGGACCAGATGGATTATGTGCCTACTTATTAAAAAAAACTTTCCTGCCCTAGCAGAACCTCTGAGCATAATTTTTGAAAAATATTTCAGGACCAGCTCCCTACCCACCTATGGTCACTAGCCACAGTCATCCCTATCTTCAAAAAGGGAGACCCCAGCCTAGTTGAAAATTACAGACTGATCTCCTTATGTTGCGTCACCTGCAAAGTCATGGAATCAATAATTAACCAATTCATTACCCTCCACTTAGAGTCAGACAACCTACTGTCTAACAAACAATTTGGTTTAAAAAAATTGTCCTGCAATCTGCAACTTCTACACTGTAAAAACATATGGACTATACAACTCCAAGGCAAAGCAATAGATGCAATTTACATACACTTCTGTAAAGCCTTTGACTCAGTGGTGCATGACAAACTACTTCTAAAATCTTATGGCATTTCTGGAGCCCTGCACAAATGGATAACTGTGTTCCTGTCAAACAGGCAACAAGTGGTCAAAATAGGAAGCGATTTATCAAACCCTTAACAGCGGTGTCCCCCAAGACAGCGTTTTAGGACTAACTCTCTTTATACTTTACATAAATGACCTTTGTGATAATATAAAAAGCAACTGCGTCCTCTTCGCAGATGATGTAAAACTATTTAACACCATCGACAATACTACTACCCTTCAAAAAGACCTTGACTATGTATCAGAATGGTCAAACAAATGGCAACTTCAAATCTCAATCAACAAATGCTCAGTCTTACACATTGGCAAAAATAATCAGAACACAAAGTACAAACTAGATGATCACAAATGTTGACGATCCTCACTCAGTTAAGGACCTCTAATGATCTGCTATAATGCCCTAACTGTCAATGACTACTTCAGCTTCAACCACAACAATATACGAGCTCACAATAGATACAAACTCAATGTAAACCACTCCAAACTTGATTGCAAAAAATTCGACTTCAGCAACAGAGTGGTCAATGCCTAGAATACATTACCTGACTCTGTAGTTCTTCCCCAAACCCCCAAAACTTTCTTAGACTGTCTACCATTGACCTCGCCCCATTCCTAAGAGGTCTGTAGAGATGGGTTCTGAATCTTCTTACTGCCTGTCCGCTCAGGGTTGTGCCTCGAGCACGTGCGGCAAGCAAAACAAATCCAAAATGGCTGCATTCACGGAGCCACCGAAGGAACTGGCTCCATGACATCATTGCATAGTTACTACCTACTCTATAGAACCGTATAGAACAGGTAGGAACCCACCTCTGGTCTGTAAGGGGTGTGCATAAGCGCACCAGTGTGCCTACCATCCCTGTCCTAATGTCCCCATGTATTCATAACCATCTCATGTACTCATAACCATACTTATACATCTTATGCATTCACATTCATGTTTATACTGTGTCTGTAATCATATATACGATTGACAAATAAATAAAATAAGATGGTGGATATCATCTTTTTGACAGTATGTTGACATCACATGTACGTACAGGAGAGTGGGATTTTGATCCTTTTCTTGTCCTCTTTAATTATTTCATGAAAATAGCACTTAGAATTGTGCAGTTTTGGGCATTGCTTGCTTTGGCCTAAAGATATTGTCATGCAGATTCACGATGTTATGAAAATTAAATATATAATTTGGGGCTATGTTATAGTCTAAATCCTAACAGCTGCAGCACTGGAATAGGTACAAGAATGTGACAATTGCAGACCAGCAATACCTGGTTTAGAAAAACTATAGTAATGAAAGATGAATGCACTTTGTTTCAGATGGCTCAAGCCAATGCACAGGATAGAAACTTTGGTTGTTATTCACATTGGAATAGTAATGTATTGAACCCACTGTCAGCCAGGAGCCAATTAATTTTGGGCACATAATATAAGTGTTCTGCTTCATCTTTTCTGAAATCTTACTGATTTTTTTTTCTGCCATCAAAACGAGAATCGAGATAGCTGGTCTTTAACCTATTGTATTGCTGTAACTTATGGATATATTAGATGTTTAAAAATGATGAAAGGCTAAATTCTCTTCTATATGTATGTGATGTGGTCTTCGGGGAATAATGCTGCTTTTAAAAAGCCTTTTACATTTGAATCATAGCCAGGACACCAGCTTGGGTTCATTTATTCAATTTTGAAGCCTTCCCAGTTGGCAAGAGTTATTTTTAGTAAATGCTGATTTGCTAAATGTTGAGGCAAAAAGCCCCACTCTTTTGTAAGTTTTATCATGCCTATGTTTTTATCAGTCTTGGATCACAGCATGCCAGCGACGGTAGCCCTTAAGAGGATGGACAGAAAGAAGGGTGCTATGTACTTAGTGTGATGTGATGGGGGGATATAAATTTAAAGGGCACCATAGGTTTCCTTGCAGGCACTGAAATTCTCAGCTAACACCTTCTGTTCCCTAGCAAACAGCTGAGTCTGGGTTCTTAATAGGAATGTCTTTGTTTGGATTCTGAAAAGCATTGTCTGCCTTATAATATAGATATATTAGTCTGCCTGTTCCTGTGGCTTAATAAAGTCTGGTAAACAGCCTTCCTTTAACACCAACTTTCATTTGATCTAGGCCAAGCATTTTTGTGGTGACAGGAGGCTGCTGAGACATCCTGGCAATTGCTTGGAGAGAATGTCATCAAAGGATTGGTCCTTTCCTCTCCAGTGACTTTTTGAAATAACAAATAGTAAATATCATACACCAAGAACAAGCATTTGCCACAAGCCATTTGTTTTCAGGCTGACCGAGCCAAAATAGAAGGATTGTGATTTATTACCCAGTAAAGACACAAAAATGAATCTCTCTCATTCCAGAGAGTTTCTCATCATTTCTCCAGTTTATCTGTTATTTCTGGTGGCTATTTTTCCCCTCTGGTTGTTTTTTTTTTTTTATTAGTTTTCCAAGTTGTCATGTATAATATTATTCTCAATAGATGAACTATATGTTGGATTCTGTATATTGGACTCATGCTTAGAGGTTCGGAGGATTCCGTTCTGCATACTGGAAAAAATCATGGAGGTTGCATCAGCTTTGGAGACTAGTCCTTCCACTGTTTATTCATATCTCTATCTCTTACCTTCTCAAGTCTGTAGCATATAAAAAGGAGCAGTAAGCACCTGCTAATCTATGAAAATAAGATGTTTCTTTCATTCTGAAATGGGTCAAATTTCAATGGTACTTTCAAGCTAATCTATGAGGTTCAATATTTTTCTTAACTATATAATAATATAGTCCATCTAGATTAAGTTATTTCTAATTAGATACCATTGAAAGCAGTGAATCCTATGAGCATTTAGTCCTGCTGGTTTCAAAGTTCAGCTAGCCTTGTCTAGATTCAATAATTGTCTTTTATAATGTCTTTCAAATCAGAGTATTTTACTTATATGGCTACAAACACTGACTCAAGTGTCTGACTACATATGAATGTCTGGAAAATACTAGTCCAGAGGATAGAGGCTGAGCCAGAGAAGACCTGCTTTCTTGGTCCCACAAAATGACAATATGTACCAAGTTACTGCTACTACCACTGTGTAACTATGCTGCCACATGCTTTTTTGTCTCGGAGTAGCTTAGAATATGAACTGGTTCAAACACATACAGGGTTGAGATTTTAATTAAAGGGGCTCATCCTTCCACACCATCATCAGAGAAAATTCTTTCTCATCTAAGTCCTTGATACTATATCATATAACCCTTTTAAGTCACTGAGCTGAAAAGTCATCTTCCTTTGTCTGGACCAACTGGCTTTATTTAGAGAGTTTTGCTTTAAAAAACTGTATTATCTAAAGCTGAGCTACGTTTTTAATTCCAGGATTCCCCGAGTTGTTGCTCTTGAAAAAGGGGCAGGTTTACTGGTGTTTCTGTGTGCGTATTTTGACTCTTTCATCAGGAGCGCTCACATCCTGAGAAGAATGTGATAGGATGAGGTAAGTCACTATTTTCTGTGGCTCATAATCCTCATTTCCTTTTATTTAGTTTTAACTAAAAGCCCATGGGGATCATGAATCCAATCTTCCTTCTTTGGGGTATAATTAGCATGTGATCTTACACTGTTTAGAAGTGGGAATATTATATCTGGGGTTCAAAATTCAGACAATAGCAAAAGATTAGAGCTTTTCTTTTTGCTGCTAACTAGTTGTTGACTAGGTTTTTGTAGCATATACCTGTATATGGTATCCTGTTCAGGAGGTCATGCAATACAGCATCATCATGTAATCACCGTAAAATGACTTTTTCTAAAACAAATTCGTAAAAAATAAAGCTACCAGATAATTAGTCAACAGCAAAGTAAGGTATTGTGGTTATAAAGGCTTGCAACCTAGACCTTTTTCATTCCTTTCTGTCAAATTTCAAACAAAATGTAATTTTGGTCACTCCATTTATTTCTCCTGCATTTAAAGCAGATTAGTAAATCTATCTAAATCCCAATTTTCCAACTAGTGGAAAAAAGAGGGAAGGTAAGTATTTATCCTTGAATATGCTACATTTAAGAGAAGAGGTAAGTGATACAGGTAACCCTCAACTTTTGTTTAGAGACTGTTCGAAGTTACAAGAGCACTGAAAAAGTGACTTAAGATCATTTTTCACACTTAACGGCTGTTGCAACATTCCCATGGTCACTGGATGGAAACTGAGGCGCTTGGCAACTGGCTCATATTTATGATGCTATGTTCAGGGGTGGGTTCTAACTTAACTTACCGCCGGTTCGCTACCTCCCGCGCCGCGTGGCCATGCCTCATGGGTGCACACACGCTTCGCATGCGTGCGTGCACAATATAAAAAATTACAAAAAATTACAAAAACAAACCAAAAACAAGATGGCGATGCATGCGCAGTGCCAGAAACTCAGCTGCTGCACATTGTGCAGAAGAAAAAAATCTGCATTAAAAAAAAAAGATGGTGCTGTCCACGGACCAGAACCAGTTCCGTAATGTCACCATGACATCACCAGCGGCTTACTACCTACTCTATAGAACTGGTCCGAACCGGAAGGAACTCACCTCTGGTTATATCATTATCTTTTGAGAACTTCTAATAAGGAAAGTCAATGGGGAAGCCAGATTCACTTAGCAACCATGTTATTAAATTTAACAACTGTGGCAAGAAAGATAGTTAAATGGAGCAAAACTCACTTAACACCTGTTTTGTTTAACAATGAAAAATGTGGACTCAATTGTGGTTGTAAGTTGAGGATTACTTGTAATAGGTGCACTGTTGGAAGATGTGAAGCAGCAGGATAGAGGCAGATGATCATAGACAACATCTATATGATCATTAATAGTGAACATTGGCTTAACAGGACATAATCGATCAATCAGTATGCTTAAAAATAAGAAAATTTTGAGACACAGGTCTAGGGCCTTCATGTAGAACCCCTACCCTTTGCATGTTCCTCCTGGTCTCCTCAATTTTATACTATAAGCACTGGTCTTCAGTAAGACCCCAGGTTGCACAAGAAGCTACGTATGATATTTCTTGGCATTGATTTTAAAGACAGTTGTATTTTTGATTGAGATTAAGAGGCTTTGGAAGCATGCATGATTGGCTCAGGATAAAGTTATTTTCTGTGGTGGCCAAATTAGTCCCCTTGTTCCCAAAAGCATATTATCCCTTTGCTCAAAAAAAAAAATTAGGTGACCATGCTTTAAAGAAAGGGCTGTTCTGTTTAAGCACTTTCAGAGGAAAATGGGATGAGCTGATTGATTGACTAAAAGAGACAGGGCGAAAGGGGGGCAACTGGTGAGAAGAAATGAATAATATGAACACTGAAAGCTTTGCATGAATGAATTTGAACATCCTTCCATGTTTACTAATAGGGTACGTTTTTACTTTTTTCTTTCTTTCAGTCATAATATCTACACATATTATTCTACTTTCTAGAATATATGTGGCCAGCTATCACAATATCAATATAATTTATCAGAATCTGTGAGTCCGAGATTAAAGATGATCAGACAAGAGGAACATGTCAGGTAAAAATAGAAGCTAAAAGTGAGATTAGCTAAAATAAAGCAGACGTACTTTTTCATGAAAAGTAATTGCCTGGTACATGGGTTTGAGAGAATGATAGGTGTGATAAGAAAAAAAAAACCTTGCTGAATAACTTTAAAATTGGATATATCCAATCTTTACAGGAATAAATGCAATAACTGAACTGTATGATTAAATGTCGAGACAGCTGGTTATCATGTATAGTTGTTCAATGTTGCAGCAACTGTTGTTCAGGAGAATTTAAACTTTTTGTCCACTTTCATTGCATTCTAATTAGTTTATGGGAGGGCAATAATTTGAATGTAACAGTTAAAATGGGAAAATATAGCTCAGTTGTGGCCTATGTGAAGTTTTACTTCTCGGTAACTATAGTTAAAATAAGTGAGATATATGTAATGATGTTCCCACTGATTTGAAAGTTGCTGACATTAGAAGCACACATAGCTGCAGAAGAAGGACTACATTTGTTCTTACATAGGGCAGTTTCAAAAGCTTGCAAACAGCCAATAGCAAAATAGAGCAATGGACTGAAATGCATTCATTGTGAGAAATAAAATTTAAATGTTTATAAATATGAACTGCATTGGGGGAAAAAATAAAGCTAACATCAAAGCCTGCAAAACAACCACTGGCAGATTGACTCCATTTCCTAATTGTTTTCCTGATGCTTTTTGTTTGTTTTTGTTTCAGTCTGAGCAAGTCTATGGAATAGTAGAAAGAAAGATCTGCGTTTGTTTGGAGGGGAGATTGATGATTTACAAGTTGATGTTTTTTTTTTTAATAATTAATAAGCATTTCCTTAATAGGAAAAGGCAGCAGTAGGCACCCATTAGTGGGACAGATGGGAAGATAAGTGTGTTTTAGAGGAAGAATACTACTTTATCACTGCATTTAATGCACATTATTAGTAATTTAGTTTCATGTAAAACATTTCATTTTCCCCACTGTTTCACCAGCATCTGTGACTTGGAAAATTATCCTCTTTCCTATGTGGCATTTCTGTAAGATTGAAAGATGAAGAGATACTTGGCAGCAGCTGTTAACCCACCTGTGGTGACAGCTTCTGTTTCATTTCAGTTACAAAATTCTCAAGCCATCAGACAAATGTTTACTTGTCCACAATTAAAGGCACTGCTTGGTCTGTTGAGATCCAGGGAGAAAGGAATGTCAGAGCTTTTCAGCAGGGAGACCAGCACTATTCTTGATCAAATATTGCACCAATATGTCTGCTCTGAAAGAAAGAATGGCAGATAATGACAGGGTAATACCGGCAAGCCTATGGCTTGGAATGCATGGGCCAACCCTCCACAATGATTAAATTTATTTATTTCTATGTGAACATCCACAGAGAAAGCTATCATTGTAAGAACTATTTAATTAAAAGGGAAAAGTTAGCAGAGTAACATGGAACACACTCTGCATTATATTTGTGAGCAGACATACAAAAGAAGAAAATGAACTAGCTTCCATCTCAAGAAATGAAATATCTCACAAAATATTTGACAAAAGCAAATAGAGGAAATGAAAGGATGCTAATCCTCAGATTTGAGTGCTGCTTTAGTTGTTTTTTTAATACTTATTCTTAATCTATTTTCAAGCTTTCTCTGAAACAGAAACCTAACCAATCTCTCAACACTTCTAACAGTTTTATAATAGATGTTTAAATAACTGAATAACACTAATCAAGTTATCTTACTTTTTTCTATATCAATGCTGCTATTTAGGATGCTGTATTCATGACCACCAGTGGAAGAGCCTGAAGGGTCAGGTAAGATATAGATCATCCTGGAAAAGCTCTGTCTACTGTATGTGGTTACTAAAAATTGATAGTCTATCTTGTTACAGTTCCAAAATAATTGTAAATGATTGTTTGTTCTGGCTGACCAATGGCTGAGTATGTTTTGAGGGCTCATCCCCATTGGTGAAAATTTATCAAAACCTCATATAATTAATCCTCAAATAAATAAAATAATTAGTCCCCTAAGTTTTCATTTTCTTTCTACTATGTGTAAAGGAGAATTCAACTATTTCTTATAGTACTTTGTGTTAGGTCAATCTCGAAGCAAGAATTCCAGATAAGACACTACCGTATGATTGAGGGGATCTGTGGAGATCCTAGTTACATCATTAGAAATATAATGGTATACTCTAAATCTAATTGCAATGGAAGACAATGTGTATAAACAATAATTGTCATAATTTATGAAAAATTAATTAAATGTAAACTCGGTGTGCTATGAGTTGAAAAATCAGTCGTTGAGCAATGTTTGAAAAAATGAGATTGGCCATCAAATCAGTTGTAATGTACTAGAGCTGGCAGGACTAATGGCTTTTTTATTTGAGGAAATAATTAACATTCTGGCTTTGGAGATACAATTTTACCGAGTATACTGAAGCTTGCTATAATGTGTTGTATGTACAAAATTGATGGAAGAAGTAGTAGATCAAGTTTCATTCCATCTGTATCTACTGGTCTGAAACTAATCTTCAATATCAAATATACCTGAAAGACAACAGAGGAAAGGAAATACATTGAAAAATATGATTAAAACATTTATTAGCTTTTTTAACAATATTTGGATATTGTTTCAACTAAATGTAATAATCTTATTTATGACTATTTGCTAAACTACAGAGATACCAATGGAAAGTTTGTCTTGTACAAACCAAGCTGAGTATTAAATTCTGGGTTGAAATCAAATTAATTAGAATAACATTTACATTTCCTACAAATGCCAACACTAGCTATTCTTTTTTTTAATCTAAAGCCACAATATAATGAAAAAGCTAAGGCCAGAAAGAAGTATGGGTGAATGAAAATGATAGCATCCCTTAAGAAGCCTTGGTCTTTAAACATAGAGTCCCTTCATTTGGAACTGGTAAGATGTCTTCTGTACAAGCTTGAAATGTCACAGTCATTTTGAATGGCCCTGAAGAGAAGCCAGTTTTTCCCCATAGCATTCCCAAATGAAATGGCAAATGCTGTGATGGAATATGCTCACTTCAAATAGAAAGAAATTGCAGTGTAGTTTTACTGGTGATAAATGGTAAAGGCTATAACGTATTTGGCTTTAAAGCAAAGGATAAGTCTCTGCAGAGCCTTTAGAATGAAATGTTTCTAATGGAAGTGACATTATGAATTTTTAGTCGAATATGAAAAGTTTTAGATATATTAGAATTAATCACCAAAGAGGGTGGGGGGCTGCAATTCTCCGACAAGGAATATATAGGCCTTTATACTTTTACATTGTTTTACCTTTTGCTTTGGCAAGAAAAATTATATGGCAGTCTGGAATTATATTTTTTCCACAGAATCTTTTTTATCCATGGAAAAATCACTAGACCAATTATATTTGCATATAAACAAGGTGGTGGAAGGATCTACTCATACTATTTGAGTTGAACTATAATTGTAGCACAACTTTATCCATTTACCTGCTTGTTGGCCTAGCCTGCTGCTCTCTTCCTGAACTCTCCCTATGTTGAAGATTTGGAAGCTTGGAGGTTTTGGAGACTTGAAAAACAAAAGCCGATAGTAAGAACAGTAATAGACAGTATCACCACCAGCAGAATCTAGCAGCATATGCCTTGACAGAGTCAAGAAGCAGCTGCCCAGTGACTAGGCCATAGTGAGAAACAGAGACTAACAACACATACCTTGCAGTCAAGGTCAGCAGCAAGTGGCTGTAACTGACCCTAATTATAAAAGTCAATGTGCTGTCAGGAGTGACAACATATCCTGAGTGATAAGCAAGCAGAGCCTGGTCAGGTGGGAAACCATTATAGAGCTCCAATGATCTGACTAAGATCAAGACCTTAGTAGGCCAGCTAACTCTTGGGAATGGGAGTAACACTAAAGAAAAATTAAATCTAATATGCAAGTGCGCCAAGAGTTTCCAAGTACAGCAAATTTTTTGAAAGTCTAACACTGACTTTAAAAAACTGGGTTATGAAAAAAACTGGGAAAGGAACAGGATAGAGAAGTAAATTATCACCATCTCCTCCCACTTATGACTGCAGGACTGTAACTTGTTGCTTGTATCCTATGACTTCTTATTGATATTGT
>JANHFT010007885.1:65684-95127 GCA_032467955.1 Pseudoxenodon macrops | reverse complement strand
CTATCTATCTATCTATCTATCTATCTATCTATCTATCTATCTATCCATCCATCTATCTATCTATCTATCTATCTATCATCTATATATATATAGAGAGAGTATGTGTGTATGTCAGGAATTTCTGATCATTATATAGATGATTTTTGCTGTACTTAGTTTACATTTGCAGATGAGTTGTAGATGAAGATGAAGTGCACAACAGAAGCCTGTGGTCCAGTCAGTTCTCAACTTAATACAGAGTATGTTTGTAACTAAGTTAGTTGCAACTTAGTTTGCAACTAAGGACTATTGGAAAATCATTCAACATCAGCAGACTACAAGATCCAGAACATGTCCATTGTACAAGGTTTCCAAGATATACTTAATGAAAAACTCTCTGGTAATTTACCGCTTGTAGCAGTCTGCTTTGAAAAGGGGACACAATTTAAAGATGCCATTACACAGGCTGCAGCAACATTCCACCAGCACTGAATCTCTCATTTTCAAAGCCTAGATGAGATATATAAACTGTCTGTGGTGTTACAGAATAATAACTACTGTTGCTACAGCAATGGACTTCCAGTGCCCTCATTATGTTAGATTCTGCATTCCAAGAATGGGACTGCAGAACCACTCCCTATCCCCAGATGAATTACACAATAGCGTGTCTTCTTCTAACCCAAAGGACTACTATAGAATTTATATAGGTATGTTCTATTTTATCTAATAAAATTTATCTAATAATATTCTATAGAATAGAGTAGAGTAGAGTAGAGTAGAATAGACTAGAATAGACTAGACTAGACTAGAATAGAATAGAATAGAATTCCTTATTGGCCAAGTGTGATTGGACACACAAGGAATTTTTCTTTGGTACATATGCTCTCAGTGTACAGTGACTGAAATAAATATTAGTTATCTATCTATAGTGACGAAAGCATTAAAGTAGACCTGTAAACTGTAATAAGCCATGGATACAGTGGGACTTAAATTTAAGTAAACCAAATGACTGTCCTTCTTTACTGTTCCTTTTTGAAAGAACTGCTTCAGTCAGAATAAATGCTGGGAACAAATTCCATTTGTAAGCTTATTGAAAGGGTTGGATTAGCAAGATCTTCCTCGCATTATATAGTCTTTCTTCTTAACCTGAATAGCTATTAGCCTTTCCTCACAGCATATTTTTCAATAACAAAAACTACCTAACAGCCCTTTTGAAACGGTACAGTCTGCTTTGAAGCAGACAAGTCTGAGCAATTAATTGTATTTTTAAAATGTCATTTGGAGTTGTATGCCTTCGAAATTGAGAGGCCTGTTGTTTGGTTTGTCTGTCAATTTTATGGCAACAACTAGTACAGCCAGGCTCAGAGGGAGATGGTCACATGGTTTGCTGGGGAAGACATGTCGTTTGGGTTAGGAGGCCGAGTTTGCCTGTTTTACACCAAAGGGTCTAACTATTACAGTCAAGGCCTACTTTTCAAGTTTCCTTGAACCGCCTGTCGGTTTATTTCCGGATGTCTCTGGGGATTTGGCTTGCTAGTCACATTTCCCAACCAATTTGAGAAGGAAAAAATATCCAGAAAATACCGTTAAAGACTAAGAATGTAAACTGAATTGAAAAGCAAGTACATAAGTTTTCTTTCTTCCCATGCCTTACTATGTTGAAAAAGAACAGCAGTATTTTGATACGATTACCCAAGTTTGGATTTAGATTCTACTTTTTAACCAAAAAAAGAAAATCATTTTACTGGTAACATTTGGAAGGATAACTAATTCCTAATACTATTTGCTGCATAAAATCGCCACCTCATTGTCAATGAGTATTCTTCTTTACTGTTCCACTAATTTGGATAATGCCTTGTTTTACTTGATTAAATTGTATCCATTTGTTTAGTCCAGTTAAACAGCATTAGCAAAATAAAATAAAACAATATATTTTATTATGAAATTCAATGCAATAATGTTAACATCTTGTGGTTGGTAATAGAAACCATTTGGCATGTTAGCCTTTTCTGGCTAACAAGCAATTTGGCCTCAAAGTTTAATATTATTAAAAGTGGATCAGTGCAACATATGAAGATTGCTGCTTCAACAAAGGTACTTCATGTACAATGTAATTGCTGTTCAGTGATGAGAATGAAAGCTTCTGCACCTGAGTAGGAAAAATCAGACATACAAGTGGATGATGGATAGTACTTGGCTTATTGTACTTTTGAATAGTACTTGTAAGAAAGATTTGCATGCCAGATGCAGATGACCCAGCAGTATAATGCACCTGCCAAAAGAGCTATTATTGTCCTGGGCAGCATCAATACATTTTGGGAAGCGATACTTCTGCTCTATTCTCCATTGGTCAGAGTGAGCCTGGAATACCGTACTCACTTTTTGTTGCCATGATACAAGAAGGATGATGAGGGAGAATACAGAGAGCAGTAATAAAGATAAGGATCTTAGATTCTCTGAAGAATGATTAAAAGAACTAGATATCTAAATCTAAAGTAGAGAAGGCTAAAGGTATAGACATAATAAGAGTCTTCCAATACTTAAAGGACTGTATGGGAAGAGGATATGGATTTATTCTCTGTAGTGCCCAAGATTAAGACAAAATAAAATGGCAGAACCTTAAACAGATTAATACAAACTCAAAATTGAAGGAAGTTCCTATCCATGAGTGCTATTAAGCAGAAGAACAGGACAGATGTTTGTCCAGGATGGCCTCAGTATTCCTGCATTGGGCAGAGAGTTGATCTAGAAAACCTGTAAGATTACTTCCAACGCTACCATACTAAGGATTCAAAGGGTCTCCAGAAGTTCTACAACAAAAAAACTTTTAATGAGTTCTGTTGCAGGAATAGTGGCCAACTTTTTTTTGTCACATAAACAATGCATCAAGCAATAATGGACTCTTAAGATTTCATAATCTTTGTCATTTTAACATCTTGAGAGCTCACAGTTTCTAAAAAATAATGAAAAATAAAATAAAAACAGGGTGTGAAGTTTTGAACTAATCTGAAATTCTTAATCTTTAATTTTTTAAAATCTGTAAAATCTACAGTAATATGGGAGCATAACTCCGTTATCTGCATTCTCTCCTAACTTTTCACTTCGTAGGCTCAGAGATCAATTTTACATCAAATAAATCAGGTTCCATGGTCCTTGAAAAAAGGCCTCTGGCTAGGACATGTAATCAATGTTCCCTTTACTAAAGACTGATGTTTACCCTTGCAAAGTATGCTTTATGCATACCTAGAGCAGTTACTAGGCACCTAAGTGACCATGCCTTGCAGGATGTGCTCACATGTCTAAAGTTACTATGAATGTATATATGTACTCAGTTGCATCTCTTCAGTTAAACCTTTGCATAAAGAAGTTTAAAGGGTTTTGCTTTTTTGCTAGATGTATTTTCTTTCAGAAAGGCTCATTGTTTGTTTGCTATGTTTATTTTGCTCATTGTTTTTGGATGAGTTTGTGTTAACAGCAGGCAGTATTGTTAATACTTTTTCCTCCTAAATGTGATATAACATGCATGTATGCTTATGTGTTTCAAGTTAATCTTTGGAAAAATGTCCAGAAAAGCACTGTAGCCTAAAAAGCTATTCTTTTTATTGTGTTTTAAGATGATGATTTTAAAAATGCAGCAAAAATAAATTTTTATTAGGCTATCATTTCAAAAGTGGCCATTTCAACTGGATTTGCTCCAATTTCAATTGGATTTGCTTCAAAATATTGGTTTTCAGCACTGTCAAGTCTTGATGTTACTAGAGGTTAAAGAAATCAAGTGGATGGTTTTATTAATCATCAACAAGGACTGGCAGACTTTCATATCTGGAAAGGTTCATGATATGTGATGCTGTACCACTTGGGTTTAAATTTTTATTTTGATATAACACCTGATAAGATCTCACCATATATCAGGGCTGTCAAAATGGTGGCCCATGGGCCAGATGTGTCATGTGCAGGCCACACCCACCACACTCTACAAATGGGAAAAAGTCACGAAATGTCACGTGACAGTAACGTGACGCCGCAGGTTTGACATATATTGCCATATATTATAACTACTGAAAATAAAGTACATGTAGTCCTTGACTTACAACAGTTTGTTTAGTGACTGTTCAAAGTTACAATGGCACTGAAAAAAGTGACTTAAGACCATTTTTCATACTTATGCCCGTTGTAGCATCCTCATGGTCACATGATCAAAATTCAGATGCTTGACAACTGACTTATATTTTTGATGGTTTTAGTGTCCTGGGCTCATGTGATCACTTTTTGTGATCTTCTAAAAAGCATAGTCAATAGGGAAGCCAGATTCACTTAATAACCATGTTACCAATTTAACAACTGCAGCGATTCACTTAACAACAGGGACAAGAAAGGTTGTAAAATGGGACAAAACTCACTTAACCAATGTCTCGCTTAGCAACAGAAATTTTGGACTCCATTGCATTATGGCTGTAAGTTGACCATTACGTTATGTTTACTATTAATGCTACTCTCCGTGAATTCTTTTGGCCACAAAGTATAAAATCTCTCCCAACATAGAATTTTTCTGCAAGTATATGTTTTAAAAACAAAGCATGGAATGGAAATATTCTCATGTAAAAGAGAGCAGTACGAACAATCAAAACAAGATTTAAATGATACCTATGATCATTAGCAAAGCAGAGCATTAGCGTGTGGATGAATACTGAGTTTTAGGATACGTATTGGGAATTTCCTATCGTTTTTCACTCTCAACACCAAAATAATTAGGAAGCATTAAAAAGTAATTACAATGTATTCATTGGCATTTTTTAATTCATCCCAGTTGCTATATTTGAATTGTGTCTAGCTCTGCTTCACACAGATCACTCTTAAGTGTGGCACCTGTACTGAACATTTTAAAATAAAACAGATGAGTGCTCCCTAATTTGATGCATTTCAGATGTGTTGGATTAAAATGCTGAGGAATCCAGCATTGCTAATGCTCATCAAGGATTCTGGAAGATGTAATGCAACTTAGCTGGAGGGCATTAGGTTGAGGAAGACGGGAGTTGAAGATCAAGTCCACTGTTAAAGAGAGGGAACAAGGAGCTCTCAGCCAGGGAATAGGTCAATTTATTATAATAAGCAGTGACAGCAGCACAATCTGGATAGCTGCATGACTGAACAATTTTAGAAACTGTTCTGCTAAAAAGTATACTGCTTTGGCCATCCAGTGTTATGATAAGTTTTTTAATGATTTCCCAGAGTCTCTGTGTGCATATCAAAGTATAGCTCAGCACCAGTCTCCTGAAGGGCCACCTCCAGAACTGTATCATACAAATTTCACAAAAACATTATGTGTTGGTTGGGAATTATAGAAATTGTAATCCAATCTTCTGAGAGATGCCTCATTGAAAAGGGTGGTGTGAAACAATGCTTTGTTACGCTGGCTGTTCTTGTATAGTCATGTGAGCAGCAGACCTCTAAAGAGATGAGTGTAAAATGAGAAACAGAAATTCACATGGCCTGTGGCCTCCTTATGAAATACTGTAAGTACAAGAACATCACACTCCATTTGAAACACTTTCTGAAGTAATTTCTCTTTCCTCAAAAATAACTGATAGGGAAAAAAATTGTGAAACGAGGTGAAACCCTGGAGAATGACTGCCAATCAATTGCCACAATATATGTGGCACAATATATATGATGCATCTAAACTTTTACTCAGTATAAAATCCCTTACTATATTCCTATGGATTATTGTCCTTACACTCTTCCAATGTAGCCAGGAATTGGCACAAACATTTTTTCATTACCAAATCAGAGTCCTGAATCAGCCGATCTTGAAAGGCCATCTAACTTTACTCTTTATATGTAGAATAAGTCATAGTCATCTTGGAACAATATTCCTATAACAGCTTGAAGTCATCCAGAATTTCATTTTAACAAAAGGCAAAAACAAAAGGCAAAAAAGGGAAGACATTCATCAAAGTAAAGGCATGAATCACAGAAATTTAATGATAAAGGATAGTAGAATCTTCTAGTAATCCTAATAATCAATTTATGCTCACTCCATTAGGCATTTATTCATGCTGATTTGTGCTCTAATCTCCCATTTTCGTTCACAAAAATACAAGTATAAGAAGTGAACAGACACCAAAGAGAAAAGGTAGAGGCAGCAAGAGATTAAAGCATAACTGTGTCAGTTGAGTAACGAGACACTAGAATAAATAGATAACGTTTAGACTCTGATCTCACTGAGGTAAAATGTCTCTTTTAACTATCAGTGCATTGTATTTCACTAACTTCAACATGTGATAAGTCATCCCTATTAAAATTCAGATCCCTCTTGCAAATCTACCAATTCACATTAGGCAATTATATTGTATACATTATTAATTAGAAAAAAATGAAATAAAATGTAATAAAATATTTTTTTATAAATGAAATATTTCCCTATCAGAGCAAAGTGTCCAAAATTTAAGGTACTTTCATACAGTAATTTAAATTATAATGATATCATAGAAATCTTTTATACTTTAAGAATAAAGCATTGTAAAGAGCAGATGATTGATTACAGCTTTTACTTGAGGGGGGATGGTAAAAATAAAACTTGCATACATGCAATGAATCTAATTAAGGGTAGGTGGGTCATGTCATCAATAAATCACTTACTAGCACTTTGTCAACAGCTTATCTTTCTAAAAGCAAATTGTCACTGTCCATACTGACTTTATAATAGAGGTAAAAAGGGGAAAAGTAATTTGATCACACATTCTTCCTGGTGATCCTAAACCAAAAGCCATGAACACAAAATAATGTCTTTATCTTCTTTTCTGAGTAAGTTGTCAAATTACATAAACAAAAATAACACGTGTCATCCTTTGTATAATGCAGGTACATTGAACCCCAAGAAATAACCGGAATCTTTCTCTTTCTATAGAAAAATTATCTTCTCAATTTCACTGTCCCATCTCTGATATGTATACATTTCATATATATACACATATATGTGTGTGTGTGTGTATGTATATACGTATGTATGTATATACATATGTATTCCTTATGTACTTTAGATTGATCTGCTAATAAAGTCCCAAAAGGGAAAGAATATGGTTTTTAAAATTTTATTTACCGGTACTTGTGTAAATATTTTTTTAAATGTAAAACTTCCCTGTCCTCATGTAAACTATAAAAACTTTAGTTTAAATTATAAAAAATTAGAACAATAAAATAAAAGGTTAAAGAGATGTACAAAAAAATAAGCCATACCAAATAAAACCAAATCACCGTTGTATTACAAGAATAACCAAGAATAATGGGAGAATAACCAAGTTTTCAATGCCTTCTGGAATATCATTCCAAAAATCAGAAAAAGTCTGATAGTACCTTTTCGGACTAACACATTGCATTAAAATACATAAGCTTTCATGAATCTTTAAAGCTCCTACCAGACTTTATTTTATTTTTTTTGCTACCTCAGACTTACAGTGCCTTCAGAAGGCAATGAAGTAAAGATGGGATTACTAAAAGAGTGCAGAATGTTCTGTGTATGAAAGAAAAATGAGAAAATTGTTGCTTTTAGACAAGAAAAAATCTGGAGATGCTTCTCTTAAAGACCATCCAATTAGCAACGAAAGAAGATAGAACATTTACTAATGTACTTTTACTTCTGAGTATGGAATATACTTACCTTGAAGAAAAGACTGTCAGGAATTGTTCACAAGGAAGGAATTATTTATGTCCTAGAAACAAGAAAGATTAGGAATTTCCCAAATGAAAAACTTCATTACTTGTATAGATTGAATATGTTGGCACATATGTTGCTTCTGTGTCAGAACAATAAATAACATTCTGACCTTCCTCTCCGTCCCACCAAAAAATATCAGGGTCTCCAATAATCAAGATTAGCCATGTTATTTTGCCACTTTGAAGCAGAAAAACCACAGAACAATAAAAAAAAATGCCTACCTTAAATTCATTTCCCTGAAAACAAAGCTCCTGTTTTTCCATTTTATTCTCCAGGCAGAGAATACCTACTCTACTCACTTATTTTTCAATTTATTTTATTGGTGATAGTGTAGAACTTTGCTATTGCTGTTGTTTTTGCCCCACCTCTTTCCATTACTATGTGCCAGGTTGATCCTGCTCCTAAATCCAAAAAGCCCAATAGGAGAAGTTCCCTTATCCATCTTATTTTGGAAATTAATTGAAATGTGGGAAAGCACAGATGCTGCAAGGCAGTAGGGAATGATTGAAGAATGAGAAGCAAAACCTTCGGGCTGTACAACTTGCTTAGAATTAAGATAGAGTCAAGAACCCCATATCCCATTCATTTAAAATGCACAGAATTACTCCCCCCTCTCTTTTTCTCACATGCATTTTTTCTTTTCAGTATTTTCATTTTTTAGCTTGTATTTATTTTTATTCATTCCATTGATAATTCTTAATAAAAAATATTTGAAAAAATATCAGCGAATTTACAATTGCTTCTCCAAAAAGATACAGAATAACATCCAGCATATCCATATATATTATTGCATGTAATATATTTAATAACAACTGACAAAGTTATGGTCCTTTACATTATTTCAAATTGATTACTAGTGCTGTGTTCTACAACCTTGGCAACTTTAAGATATGTGTGGACTTAAACTTCCGGAATTCCCAGTTGTCCCAGATGAAGTCCACACAAAATGGAGAAGAACTGGTCTACTAAATTGTTAAAGGAATGGGCATTCCTACCTGAACCCTGGAAGATTATCAACAAACCAAAGGAAAGATTAAAGAGCATAGATGTTACAAGGGAGGCAACAACCAAACAATGTCAATGAGAGCTTTGAAATAATGGGTGTGAAAATGGAAAGTTAGCCATCACTGCTATAGATGTTGTTAATGTCTATGTGTCTATTGATGCCTAATTTGTCAGAATGCCAGGCTTCTAGAAATTCCCTGGCATTTTTGGACTTAAGCCTGCATAGGTTAACTCCAAGGTTAACTTCAGACCAGCAATCAAGCAAGCAATATGCCAATCAGGAAACTGCCAAAGAGGCATCAGTAAGCGGCCCAACCAAATAATCTCTAAGACCGGCCCTACCCACACAGACAGGCAAAAACACCAGAATATAAACTGACCGCAAACAGCACTCATTACTAGTACTGGTGATGTTACCTAGTTAGGATAATTAAATGTTTGCAAAAAAAACAAGCAAGCTCAGAGAGCACCAAGGACCCTTCATTTCAACCCTGGTATTGGAGACAGAACAGAAACACAGCAGGAGCAGGAGTTCCCTATGCGACTTCAGATATTTTTTCTGGGATCTCCAGTACAAAAACATGAGTTAGAAAATGTCTAATGCTTTATTGACCTGTTTGGAAATGTAAAAAATAGAAATAGCACTTAGACGTATATACCGCTTTACAGGTCTTTACCTTGGAAGAAAGGAAGGCTGAGTCAATCTTGAGCCAGTGAGACTTGAACTGCCGAATTGCTGTCAGTCTGCAGTCAGCAGAATTAGGCTTCAATACTGCATTCTAACCCCAGCACCACCACAGCTCTTGTTGTTGTGTATTAATTGTATATTATTGTTATATTACAAGGATAATGCATGAATGAAATGATTTGGAAGCCAAGAATAAAAGGTTGAGTAGACAGGTATTGCTTGAAATGTCCAAATCACCAGATTTTTAAAAAAGTGGAATTTTTCGTTCTTCAAGAATATTTGAACTAATTTAAGTGACAGAGCAATTATTAAGCAGAGTTTATGTAGAAGCCAATAAGTGCTTTAGAATAACTTGCAGTGACATTTATATAAGAATTCATGCCATATAATGGAAAGGCAGGATCTTGGTTTGCTGAATAGTTCATAAGAGTTGTGGTGGCACAGTGGTTAAAATTCAGTACTGCAGGCTAACTCACTACTCACTCCATTCAGAACAGCTCAAGGTTAATTCATCCTTCCTTTCAAGGTCAGTAAAATGAGCACCCAGATTGTTGGGGGCAATAGGCTGACTCTGTAAAACTGCTTAGAGAGGGCTGTAAATCACTATGAAGCAGAATATAAGTCTAAGTGCTATTGCTAAGTTTCATACATAACTCCAAGATATAACTGCAAATCATGACACAATATTATATTAGGCTGTATGTGAAAGTACCCTAGCTACTTAGAATTGTCATGTTTTCCCAACTGCTAGGAAGAAAAAAAAACTAGATAAGTCAGAAGTTGCCAGTATACAAGGGAGCATTGCTCTGGTTTTCTTTCCATGCCATTGTTAAATCTTCCTGTCTCCTTTCTTTCTTTGTTTCTCTCTCAATATTTTTGGATCTGCCAGAAATATTAGTTACTAAATCTGGTTAAATCAATACAATTTGGTTCATAGGGATTCAAAAGCAAGATCTGTTATATGGTACTTCTTTTTTGTTTTTGGCCTGTAATATGTGATTCTCTTCTAAATGTTGGTAATATGGACCACAGCATCATTAGATGGTACAAATTAACCCTACTTAAATGCTGCAATTGCTGCCACTGCTGCTCATTATCATCAATCATCATCATACTCCTCATCTAAATATCACAATACTTCAAAATTCGCATCATTATTATATCACATTAGCATTATTATGTGAGAACTATTCAGAACTTTTGTATTTCTTTAAAAATATTTATTTGCTGTCTAAGACATCGTACAGCATCACACAATGGTGTCTGCTTCCTGAAACACTTTCCCTATGCTAACCCACTCATTGAGAAGCACTCACTTTCATATTACTTGTAAATTTTACAATAAGAGATTCTATTGGTGTTAAGTTTAGTATTCTTTGTGATTGCAAGATTATACGACATATTGACACCTGTCTTCATTTTATTTCATACTGATTTATCTTCTCTGGGCCTGATCAGTCTTCTGTTTATCTATTCTGCATCCACAGTTTTTTGGATCTATCAGTGCTCAGTCTGGAAACTTCCATGATTTCTGCAAAAAGAGATAAAAGTGATTCTAGGCATCCTTGTTTTCTTCAGCCCTGGGGTTCTATCTAGATAGTCAATTCTATCTCTTCATGCCATTCTCATACACCATTTGTCACCTTAACATCCATATTCTAAATGCTAATTTTGTTCAATTATCTTGTCTGTGTTGGACCAGTGCATAAAGCACTTATCTGCTTGAGTGAGAAGCAATTTATCTTGCTTTTTAAAATGAAGTATAGGTCATGGTATGGAATTACAATGGGAAGAGGGCCAGAAAGAAGCTATCAAATATTAAGTCTTATTCTTCAATAAGTTTTTAATGTAATTATTATAGTAACCGAGCTTCAGTAGAAGAAATAATCCCTACCAGTACTGGTAAGAAATTATTATTTCTATTATATGAAAGAAATAAGGAGAGCAAGTACAAATTGTTAATAAAAGCATCAGACTGTTTTACTTCCTTTGCAGTAAATAGAGAATGTGCTTTTCAGCCGCCTTCAGTTCTTCATAACAGAAAACTTTTTCTGTGTATCATAATTACAATTTTTTTATATTCTATTTAAATTCACACATTAAAGCTAGTGTTTATTTTAGTCATAGTTTTCTTTTCATTGATTACATATGCCATTGCCCTCAATTGTTGGTTTATATATTGTGCTGAGTCAAATAAATACCATTTTAGTTTAGGATAATTACTTCATTTGGTAATGTCATATCAAAAGTAGTAGATATCAAGGAGATTGTCTAGAATATGATGTGATTCAGACTTAAATTTTTCAGTGGCAGTATTAAATAAGTTCCTTTAAAAATGTTTTTAAATTATTAAAAATTAAGGCATACATGACCCAGGAAAATGTTGTAAGATCCAATTTGGGTCAATTACCGGGACCAGAGGTTTAGTCTTCTGAGTTTTAAGGTTTGTACTAGAACCTATTCTCAGAGAATATCTCTCTAACAAAGAGAAGTTTTAAATTCTTATTTATTTTTTCTTTATAACTTCCCATGTCAAATTCACATCCATGAGCCATCCATGAGTTCCACATGTTACAAATTTCAACTCTTGATTTTGGTTAAACCAAGGCAACATCTAATCTATCATTTTCCACATTAACTTCAGATATGACTGGATGCATATGGAACATCATATGCACAATATATGTGACCATTTATAACTCCAATTCTATTGAAGTTGGAAGCCGCATCAAAAAAGTCTTTTTAGTTCTGTTTTCTTTTGTATTTCTGAGTTGAAATTACATTTTTTCTGCTCTAGAACATAATGTTAGGATTTTTTTCTTTCCTGAAAGGAAATTAAATAAACATAATGTAACAAATGTAAAGTGCAATTATCCAGCTTTTTTCCTCATTAAAAATGGCAGATTATGACCAATTCCTCTTCCTGTTTTCAAAAGCACAAATATGGTGGACTTGCGAAAAAGCAAAGCTTTTTTGAAGTATGATTCTTACCCTAATACAGAAAATTCTGAAAATGGAGATAGAAATGAAACCAGAATTTTTCCTTTTGGGACTAATGAAAAAAGATCTGGAGAAAAAAAAAAAGAACTTTGTTACTATATATGTTGACAGCAGCACAACTATTGTATGTGCAAAAACAGAAAGACATCATGATACCTACTCTGGAAGAATGGTTGCTGAAGTTGATGGAGTTGGCTGAAATGGCAAAATTGACTACTCTAAAGAAAAGAACGTAAGTACTTTTGTTTCCACATGGAAACCGGTTCTTAACTTCGTGCTTGATGTGGAAAATAATGTGACTTTGATTTTTGGGCTTTATAGATTAGATTGATAGATTTTTATAGAAATGACTTGTTCATATTATTATGGAAAAACAAAAATGTGTGATTTGATGCCGATGCTTTATTCTACTGCAACAGAGAGAGTCGGAAGTAAATTCTTCTTTTTCTTTTCCGTACCTTTCCTCACTCTTTTATTTACTTTTGTATTTTATAGTACTTTATAACTTAATAAAATGTGTTTTTTAAAGCACAAATAAACAACAGTTTTAACCTCTTCTCTTCTTGAATATGATTGCCAATATTACCACCTTGATTACTTCACCAAGTTTCTTCCCTCAGCAACCACTGATAGTTAATTTCTGTGGATAGGTGAAAATGTATTGCAGAATAAAACTTATCCCGAAAGGATAGTAATTGGAATAAATTACTATTATTACAATTTAATTTTATTTACAGCTGGGACCCAGTATCAACTGATGCCTTGTAGATCTGCATTTTGGATCACAATAAATTGTGAAATACTTTCAATAAAATAGTGTGTATTAATGACATCTCTTTTTACAATGCTAAAGCTTTATGGAATATTACAATTCCCAAAGACGTTAAAATTGTTAACATTAACAGTAGTGGGCACATGTAGCTGGATGGTTCTTAAATGTTACTTATAATTCTTTGAATCAGGGTAAAAAGAAATCTTATTGTGACCTCAAGGAATTAAACTATTTTAATAGTAAATACTCTTTATACATCTAGATGCTAGAACTTTAGAACAGGGACATGCATATTATTCATTAATACAATATAAATACAAGGCATTGTTATCAACAATAGGTAACTTACAGGACTTTTCTTGAAAGTTTTCAGGGAAGTAATATGAAACGTTGTCATATTGCATGTTTATAGTAGTCAATGTTTTTAATGGAAATGCCCCATTTTCATCATGGGTGGGGTCATTTTTGTCTAACATATAATGGAAAATATTTTTATCAATGATTACACTGAATTTCCATTGTTGTGGACAAAACTGTAGGGGCTGTTGTCTCATCCTGCTTGTCAACTATCTAGAACGTGGGTCAGCAACCCGTGGCTATGGAGCCACATGAGGCTCTTTGGACCCTCTCCTGTGGCTCCCTGTCCCATCACTCGCTGCCCCTGCCCCTCGCCCTCCCTTCCCTTCTCTCGCTCAGAAAGCCACAGCTACTGGCTTAGAATGATCGCCAGCCATGGCAGAGGCTTCCCTTCAGGTGACCCTCCTTCTCCTCCCCTCCCGCGATCCCCTGACTGGCTGTGGCCAGGCTGGGAGAGTGCACCTGCTCAGGGAGACCCTCCTTCCTCAAGCAAGTGCCAAAGCGCAGCAAAGGGACACGGCAAGGTGATGACCGGAGCCTTAGTACTAAGCAGCCCATACTTGCCTTCATGTCACATTTGCACTCAAGACAGCCCTTACCTCCCGCTACACAAGGGGGAAGGGGGGAGATGAGAGTGAGAAAAGGGAATTCTCACCTTTTCTCTCTCTCATCTCTCTATCTTTTGCGCGCACGCGCGCACACACACACACACAAGCAGGATACCCTGTTGAGCTGGGGTCACAGGTTGGCAATGGCAACCCATCCTCCCACTGCTGCCACTGTGTGCCCAGGTGAGCAACCAGCTGTGCTGTTCTGGAGAGCCATAGCTCTTCCCTTTATGCATTCGGCGGCAGCAGCTCCGCTTCCCTTCATGAGCCAACACAAAGGGGACTGCGGATGGTGCTGACTTGCCTGCAAGGGATGGGGAATTGCAAAAAGAGGTGCTAGGATCAAAGAGAGAAATTTGTCTCTTGCCCTAGCACCCCTTTTTGCAATTCCATGTCCTTTGCAGGCAGCTCAGCACTAGCCACAGTCCCCTTCGTGTCGGAGCGAAGTGCTACATTTATGTTCAAGGCAGCCCTCACCTTCCGGCCCTTTGGGCTGGAGCTCATGCTTGTGCTTGGCCAAAGAGCTATGGGGAGAGGGAAGAAATGGCAAGGTGATGGCTGGACAGAGGCTTAGTGCAGGAGAAGGAAGAGAGGGAGAGAAAAGAGAGAAACAAATGAGAGAGAGAGGCGAGGGAGAGGGACAGAGAAATGAGAGAGAGTTGGAGGGAGAGAATGAGAGAAACAAATGAGAGAGAGAACAAATGGGAAAGAGGGACAGAGAGGGACAGAAAAATGAGAGCGAGCTGGAGGGAAAGAATAAGAGCAAAAAGAGGGAAACAAAAGAGAGAGAGAGAAGAGAAAGAAAGAAAAAGAAAGAGGGAGAAGAAAAGAAAAAAATTACGGAGAGAAAGAAATGAGAGAAAAGGAGAGGAAAAGAAAGAGAGAGGAAAACGAAAGAAACAAATGAGAGAGAGAAGGGGAAGAGTGAGACAAATGAGAGAGCTGGAGGGAGAGAATGAGAGAGGGAAATAAATGAGAGAGAAGGGGGAAAAAGAAAGAAGAGAGGGAGATAGGGAGGAAAAAGAAAATCAGAAATGAGAAGGAGGGGGAGAGAGAGAGAGAGAGAGACCCATTTCCCACAGAAAAAAACGGGAGCTGCAAAACCTGGGTAGCAGTGGCTGGGGGTGTATGTGTCATGTGACTGGGTTGGAGTGATGTTGAGTTGGACCACGCCCACCCAGGTTTAGTGGCTCCCAGTGTTTTGTTTTCTATGGGAAATGGGTCCAAATGGTTCTTTGAGTGCTTAAGGTGGCAGATCTCTGATCTAGAAGCACCTAGTTGACTACAGTGAGTAGAAAACCCTAGCAGAAACAGCCATTTCTTTTCAACAGTAGTTTGCTAAGGTGCTTAATAGTATATAATTAATTATAGTTGATTGTTTTTACAGTTATAATTACTCTGGTTTACTTCATAGAACCTTTTGTTTTGACAGTTTTTTATTATGTCATGAAACTAGTTGGTTCTATCTACAAGCAGTTATCTCTACCAACGAAATATTAAGAAATAATAGGTCAATATATTGTGGCAGAGTTGATGACAGCCTTTTCCTGATACATGTCAGTTCTATGTGCTTTCTGGCCCCTTCCAACATACTTTGATTTAGAAAGATTGTTTTTGTCTCTCTCCCTGTTTCTTTTTTGCTATAATCTTTAAATTAAAGGATTTTATACTGAACCAGGAATGTAGCTATTTCTGCAAAAGAAAAATTTAACATTAGTGTTGAAATGACATTATACCACCCAACATTCTAAGAATGAAAATTATTTATTAACACATTGATATGACACATCTTAGAATGTTAGGGATATACTGTAAATCCTGATACTCCATATATTATGAATGAAGCAATGAAGACAACTGCTTTGTTTCTGAAATGTACAGTTGTCCCAGTCTGTAGATTTCATATACAAATATCCAAGCAGTATCTCTACAGTTGGTAGCATTTTGCAATTTTAATCCATCATCTCATTTGCTTGCTGGCACATGTCTCAGTAATGTATATTGCATGTAAAAAGTTATTATGCCTTGTAAACCTCCACTGACTTAAAAGTAAAATATGTGCAGATGTCAGAATTTTTGGAAAGCAGAAAATGGGGGAAGGAACAAGGAAGACAAAAATCCCATTAATTTAGGAAGTGTATATTATCTTGCATCACATTTTTCAAATAGTTAAATTCACAAACACATTAATATTGAAAAACACTAATAGCTTTAAACAACTGTTTATAGCCAAGAAGCAATGATACAATCTGGCATTTTTCACCTCTGGACATCTGTCATTAATATAGATGTCTTTCCTAGCCTGTACTTAATAGATGAATATGCTACTTTTTAAAACAAAGCAATACAAGATGATGATGATGTACCTTTGAATGTGAACTGTACATTCTTGAATTATAACCTTTTTTTGGGGAAAAATCTGTTAATACATTAACTCATATTTCTTGAGTGAAATCCTTGAAATCCTAGGGTAAATGTGCAGGCATTAAAATATCAGTATAATTAGCTTTCAAGAAAAGAACATCAGGTGGTTCTTAGGTTGATACTGGGATTATGGCAGTGAATCATATGACATTGATGACTCTATGAGCTGAAAATGAAGATCAAGAGACACCATATGAATGCTTCCAAATATTGCCACAAGAGGGAATCCTGAACAAATGATTGAAACAAAGAGGAAGTAGCAAATCTCAGTCACATAAATCTGTTCCTTTATTCTTTATTCCTGAAATAAATTAAATGATCCCTGAAAGAGTTCTTAAGCAGACTGCCATCTTGGACAGATCCTCACTTTATAAAATAACAACAATTAACATTTATTTGAGTCAGCAATGTCATTAATGTAATCACTACTGATTAGCAAATCTTAAAATCATCAGAAAGAAACGGATAGATTCTAACTTAACAAGACAATGCTTTAACACACCACAGATGGCATGATTTCCACAGGTGTTGTATATTAGTAACTACATTTTTATGTTTTCTATACATTGAATACTAATAATATGTATGCAATGCTGAAATCCAGAGATAAGATTACCTCAGCTGAGTAGGCTTACCCTTTAAAATAATGAGCCAAATAGAGGCTAATCAAAGTTTCATATAATTGGAAAGGAATCCATGTTTCTTCAGGGAAAGTTAGTAGTGGACATAAAGGCAAGATAAGCAGCATTAAATGGATCCTTTCAGTCATATTTTTCTAACCTGAGTATGGAATTAAGACTACTTTGATCACCCTTGCGTATAAAGAGTGGCACATACACTCCTATTCTAAAACTATTTATTAATATAAACATTTATTTCCATTTATATAAAATTATCCTCTTTGTGATGTCCAGGGTAGTTACAAGGAGTGTTGGAGAGCTTATTCATGTCTTTATCACCTCATAATATTGGATATTGTTATTTGTTCTATCTGGAATTGCTCTTAAAGACTATTCATGTAGCTTGCAAGTGTAGTTGGTACAGAATGAAATAATAAGTACATCATGGTTCACCCACCCATTTTGGTGCCTGCACTGGTTTATTATTTGCATCCAGGATTTAAGATGAGGTCATCCATGAGGCTACTTTCTGCAAGTGGCTTTTGTCCATCCATTGCCCTCGAACAGGAGATGTACTTTTGCAACTCTTAGCCTCTAGGAAATGTAAACCTCTGGGACCCAAGCATCTACCTTCTCAATATCCTTCCCCTGGATTAGTGTACTTCAATATATAAGATTGGCATATTTCTGCTACAATTTCAGAAAGCTGTGAAAATCTTTTTTTTATTAAAATCTTTGGGATGGCTGGAAGTGGTGAGTGAAGGAAGAGAACCACTGATTTTTGTTTCCTTAATTTTCTAATTGTTTTTGTGTTTTAATCCTTTATTGGAATGAATAATTAAGCTACTTGGAGTCATTATTTTTTGGAAGATCGTATAAGCCTTGATAACTAAATTTTATGGGTTTGAGGCTAAGTAGCTATGGGTACCCAGCACTGATATAAATTGTAGCATATCCTCAAATCAATTACTCCACAAGGCAAAATACATTCCTTATGGGCTAGACATCCATTTTCACACTCCATTTTAATATTTAGCCTTATTCTATATTTTTCCATACAATCTATATGAAGAAAAGAGACATTTTTCTGCTTAAATCAAAAGGACAAATTTTGATTTTTAAAGATCCTTTTAGAATCTGCTCCTGGAGAATAGTTCTAGAATTAATGGACTAAATTAGATGAAGGTAGATTTGAAATATGTATTGGAAGATGTGTCTTGATGATAAGAGCAGTTGAACAACTGAAATTATTACCAAGAGAAGTTGGTTTCTCTCCCTCTGGAACTCTTCAAGTACAGTTTGCATAACCGTGAGAGTGCTCAGATCCTCAGGTTTCTTCATCAGTTAATCTGTTGGCCTAGGGGACAAATGAGTCTTCCTCCAGAACTATTTTCTCCAGAACTATTCCTCCAGAACTAATTTTCTATTCTTCCAAGATGTCTCTAATTTTGTCATTCCTCCCAGGTAAACCAAATAGAAAACACAACAATTCTATTTTATTATAAGATACATTAACAGAATCTTGCAAGTCCAAAAGTGCAAACTTTCCAATATCAGTTTTAACTGCTTGATCCATTAGGGCTGGATTTCTTTCTGTGACCATTAAGCCACTGGGTGTTCCTGCCTCTCTTGTCTATTTCCTAGATAGCGTCTCTTCCAGAGGTGGGATTAATTTATCTTCCCTACTGGCTCACAAATGTGAGTGTGCGCCTTCTGCACATGCACAGACGAGGTGCGTTATGTCTGGATGGGTGAGGGGAGCCTCCCGCAGTCGCCGCTACCAGCTCGTGCGATCTGGAGAGAACTGTCTGAATCCCACCACTGATCTCTTCCCTTCATCACCCCACTCCCATTCGTCAAGATCATCCACACATTCTATTATAACTATATCCCTGATTAGGGAAGATGCTAAAGGCAGGAACCTAATTTCAAAAAACAGGCTGCCTATCTTGCAGGACAATTTTCACTGTCATGATGGTTGATCTTCTCCAGGTCCCTTAGAAGTGGACATTTATTTAGAATAAAAAGAAGTAAATCTGAAGTTGGTGATAATCCTAGTTGTGAATGTGTTTTTCTCATCTATTTTGCATCTTGAAGGTATGAAACACAAAATAGAAAACTGTATTTTTAAAAACAATTTAATGTTTATTATGTTATGTTAACTGGCTTGTTAAATGTGTAATGTAGCCATTTTCACAATACTGTATATTTTATAAATGAGACGTTATCTAGCATAAAAATAACATCCCTGACTATATTTTAAAATATTGCTTCTGTGCTCTCTACTTGGTTAATAAAATATTTTTTCCTTTAAGGATACTTAAGTATTAATGAAAAGATCACATTTGTAATTTTAAGAAATATTTATTCATGCATTAAATTAAATTTATCCCCAAAATACAATTTTAATATTAATATATAAAAAGTTTAACAAAATGTTAATGTTGTCGGGTAAAATTGGGTAAAATCAATATCATAGTTATATGAACAGTTTCCTAAAGCATTTAATTCAATTTTTCAATATGTAAATAACTGCATTTTTTCTGCTTGCTATTTCACTCAAGAAAAATTTCTATTCTTTTTTTAACTTTATGCCAGAAATATACTGGTGTTTTTTATGCATTTAAGGGTAGAGAAAATACTTTGAAAAACAAATTTGAATGGAACTGTTGTTGTTCTGTAAAAGAATCCACTTTCTTTTTAATCTTGGGATAATAAGATTAGTGGTGCTGTTGTCCAATCTTTGGTTAGATGTTTATCAATAGCTTCACATTTACCTTTTCTTCACCTCAGCCTTATATTATAGAAAGATGTTTTGAAATGTTGTTCTTCCAGATTAGAGTCTATTAAAAACAGTCCACATAATAGTAACAAATGCTACTTCTTCCTTTCTCAGTAGGAACTTGTAATTGTGTGGAGGTGAAATCCACTCTTACTATTTAAGCTTCGCATCTTATGATAGTACCTACTATCTTGATTCAAAGTCAACTCATGAATTTCCTTTTAGACTGATGTATTTTGGCAACAGTTTGCAAATATTCAAACCAAACTGCAGGTTAACATATTCTGTCTTTGAACAATTCCCATGCTGCGGTGCCCTTACAGGTTTTGCCTCTTAAATCAGCCTAGGAATATTTTAAATAAATCAATAAATCAATTATCATAACAGAGGCTTAAACACTGGCATAGCAAAGAGTGCCAATCTTTCTTTTGTTTTAAAAAAGAAACTTGCAGCAGGCAATAAACCTGTTTGGATTTAGTTGGGCTAAAGTGCCAATTTTACTAGGTGTGTGGGATAATTGGAATTAGAAAATAGTTACATTTGGAAAGCTTTACCCTCAAAGGTGTTTTGCCATCTTTTTATTTTCTTTCCATTTTGTAGTGCTGCTGATTTATGCTGTATTTGTCTATGCAAGTCTTTTCTTAGTAACTATGGAATAACATTTAATAAATAAACATTAATATATGTAATAAAATGAATCTTCTTGATAAAAGTAATAAAATAAAGGTGTTTAATACATGCATAAAATTAAAAGGCCATAGAAATAACTCCTTTTCAAGGACACAATGTATTTTTTATATAATTGTACATATTACTTACACTCTGTCCATTTATTATAATAGCTTGTAACCAGAGATGGGTTCCTACTGGTTCTATCCAATTCTATAGAGTAGATAGTAACTCCGTGGGCGCTGTCATCTTGGATTTTGCTTCTTCGCATGCGCAGAATGCACAGAAGCTAGATTTTGACTGCCGCATGTGTGCTCGCTCACGTGCTTTGCGCGTGCACTCAAGGTCCAACCCCGAGCAAACCAGCAGTAAAAAGATTAAGAATCCACCTCTGCTTGTAACTTTGCTGTATACCTACAGCTGCAGTTGTGTCAGGGGGAGAGGGAGTGATGTTCTAAATCATTTGCAAAGCCACTTAGGGTTAGGGTTATATCTTCATGAATTGGGAGAGAAAAATGGATACCACCAATGGATTTGGAGAACAAAGTTATGCTTAGGAGGGTGCTGACTTTGTGAGCCTACTTTATCTACATTTCCTGGTAAAATACATGGGAAAATCCCATTTGGGGGAAATCCATTTAGGATTAGGTTTCCATAAATTTAGAGAGAAAAATGAACATCAACCAATAGATTCGGAGCAGAAAGGTATTGTTAGGAGGGCGATGACCTTTCAAGACTTTTTAATCTACATTTCCTAGTAAAATACATGTGAAAATCCATTTATGGTTTAGGGGTAGATCTCCATGAATTTGGACAGCAAAATGGACATCGCCAACGGATTCAGAACACAAAGGTAGATTTAGCGGCACTGAAATATTGACGTTCCCTTATTTATAATTCCTAGTAAAATACATGGGAAAATCCCACTGGGGGAAAATTCAGTTAGGGGTAGGTCTCCATGAATTCAAACAGCAAAATGGACATTGCCAATGGTTTTGATATGGTTAGGAAGGGGCTGACTTTGTGTGTCCACACTTTTCCTGGTATAATACATTGAAAAATCTCATTCTGAGGAAAAATCTCTTGGGTTTAGGGTTACTTGTCCTTTAATTAAGAGATCAAAATGACATTGTCAAGAAATTCATAGTACATTGGACTGCTTAGGAGGGCATTCATTTTGCGAGCTTGCCTGATCTACATTTATTGGTAAAATACATTGAAAAATCCCATTGAGAAAGCAAACCTGCTCAGGGTTATTGTTAGATCTGCATGAATTTGGAGGTATAAATGGACATTGCCAATGCATTCATAGAGCTTTGATATGGTTAGGAAGGGCTGACTTTTGAGCTTGCACTTTCTACCTTTCTTGGAAAAATCCCAATGGGGGTGGGGGAGGCAGACAAAACCTCTTAGGGTTAGGGTTAAATGTCCCTGAATTTGATGTTTAAAATGGACATCTCCAAAGGATTTGTAGTGCTTCAGTGTGCTTGCCTTTTTAAAAAATGCCCTAAGAAGTTAATTTTATGGTGTTTTTTTTGTTGGTTCCAGTTTCTTGTTTTTATAATTAGAAAGTTCACATATAAGATTCTTACTCCTTTTATTTAAATATTACTATTTTGACTGGCTACATGTCTTCAAAGAAATAAGTTATTGTAAGGCAAATACCTAAGAAGATTGAGAAGAAAAATAGTACAGGTAAATTCTAAGTTTTTAGTTTCATTGACCATAATCACTTTGTAAAAATTCATGATTTGTTTTACCATAGAAAACTTGTGACATATGTGGTTATGCTAAAATGGTTATTGAATGAGGGATTAGCTATTGAAAGACCATGAAGCTTGAAATAAATAGACATTATTCTCCAAAGATCTTAATACAAGTTCCATACTTTTGTAGAAAGAAAGGTTCCAAAATTGAAATTCAATTGTAATAGTAGAAATAACTAACAAAGAATTTTAAACACTCATTGCTATGTATCCCATATCATTTGGAAGTAATTATGAGATATTAACATAAAACATAGAAATGTTGATACAAATATGTTGGCATCATATTTGATGAAGTTGAAAATGGTAATTAAATATTTGGAAAGATATTTATCAGAAAGAAACAGATCTTTACAACTGTTGTATATTTTCAGCTCTGATATCATAACAGAACTTGTTAACAGGTTTGACTGTTATTGGAAGTGTTCTTAGTTGTATTATTTCCTAAAGTACTTACTTATTATTAATTAGAAGATTTCTGCTACAAAAGGCACCAGACAAAGTTCTGGCTATTGAAAAGTATTTTTTTAATTGACCAGATGCTACCATACTAAATTAAATGCAATGTTTATCTTATTTATGCAATTTTATTGTTTAGTATATATCATTGCATTTTATGTACTTTATGTTCTTAACACCTATAGCCACGATAAAGAAATTCTGTATGTAGCAAATAATATGCACTCATGCTACACAGACCTCCCAAGCAACATTTGATAAAATTTCAACCAATGAGCCTATTCCAATACAGAACCAAATCAAAGTAATAGCTTAGTTTAAACAATCAAAACAGGGCTGTACTTCTTTGATCCAGATCATAAATGGCTGTTTTCTTTTTTAGCTGATTGAAGTGAAACCTGCTTCGATGCTCTAAGTCAGAACAGTAAATCAATTGTTCAGATCAGAAGCATTGTTTCAAATCAGATCACTATGACAATCTGAATCAATCTGAATCACAGTTAAATTTTACATGCCCAATATATTCTCTTTATTTCCTCTTTATTCATCAAATAGAAGCCTGCTGCCATCATTAAATAAATAAATAGTAAATTACTAAAACTGTATATTGCTGTATATGAATTGGATACATAACAGTTGTGTTTAAACCAATGATATAATTTAAGAGATTAAGGTAAATGCCATTAATGTAAATGAACCTATTGTAAGTATGACCAGGAGTAAATGAAACATACATCAGGAATGAATGGGAAACAACAGAGGCAATTTTGAAGATCCTATCTTACTTTCACACCACTCTTCAGATACATCTGAAAATAACAGCATATTTTAGTATCTAAACCACCATTGTAAGAGATGATATGCAATATATTTTGTGAAATGCTATTTATAGTTAATATAACATGAGTGTGCTATTAAGTGATTTTTTAAAAAAAGAGTCCTTCCTTATTCTACATTTCACAGATAATTTATTATATCCTGTAATTATCTTCACTTTTTCCTATTGCATATTCTCCACATTTTAAGTTTAAAAATCAGCGATCAACTATTCATTGAATATATTTTGCATTAAGATGTTATCTTTACTGGGCCCTAAAATGCCTCAATATACTATATAAAAGCTTTTTGTTTCACACCTTCTGCTTCCAGAAATGAATATAAAAATCAATTTCCATTGTTTCTCAGTATACCTACATTGAATGTTCTGGTGGCAATGAAATATGAGTGGGTTTCATGCTTGTCTTCAATCCTCCCTCCCAACTTTTTTCCCCCCCAAAGAGCTCTACTCTGTTACCAAGAGAAAAGAAATTGTTGCCAAGTAACAAGAAATAGTGTCCAGCACATACCAATATATCCTGAGTTGCATATTAAATCCAAAACCTTCTTTCCAAACAGTTTTCAAGGTCATCGCGTATGTTAATGGTGCTTAAAAGCTCAAAAATTACCCACTGGAAGTAACTTTTACACAAGAAAGCCCCTGTAAGGTGAATTTCATATCCCACAGCTAACTCATGTTCAGTTTGCAATCATTACTTTTCCACAAAACCAGCTAGGCAATTGCCTAGTTTCTACTTGCACATTTGATTCCATGTATTTCTTGGCCTTGTTAAATATCACCTTGTCATTTTCAGCTGATATCTCTAACATGTCTTCAACATGTTTGAAATGTATATATTTTTCTAAGGTAATGTCTATAACATTTAGTTCTGGGTCACATACAAATCTAGTAAGAGTGAAAACCACCAAGTCAGTAATAAGTATCAGGCCGATAAAGCACCACACTCAATGTCATTTAGGTAGTCTTTGATTAACCACCATTTATTCAGCAACTCTTCAAAGTTATAATGGCACTGCACAAGTGGTGGTTACAATCAGTCCTTGAAGTTCCAGCTGTGCCAGCTTGTCTGTGGTAATGGGATTGTGGTCTGGACACTTGACAATTGGCTGGCACTTATAACAGTTACAGCATCCCGCAGTCATGAGAATGTGATTTGTCACTTTCTCTGATGACTTCCCATAAGCAAAGCCAATAAGGAAGTCAGCAGGGATGGTTGCAAGTTACTTAGGTAAATCTTCTCCATTTCCCCTCAGCCCTTCTGCACTTGCACCATGCTACATTGTCTAACTGCACACCTGTTTGTGGCATGCCTCCCCTCGCACACTCCCCCTGGACATTCATGCATCTTCGGGCAACCTTCCCCATCTGGCAGGAGCTACTTCAAATTCCATCCTGCTTATGCTGTGCTTCCCGATTTCATGCACCCAGCCAAGCCATTCATGTATCCCAATGTACTCTTCCTCATTCAGAAGCAGCCACCTCATGCACTTGCACCATACCACCTGCAGTCCAGCAACAATGACCCCAAATCCTACTATGCTCATATAGGCCCTTCCTGGTCACCTGCATATTCTCTTATTCTATCTCTCAACCAGCAGCAGGCATTTGAAGAGCCACGGTGGCGCAGTAGTTAGTAAGTGCTAGTAGTTCTAGTAGTTTTCGATCCACAAACTGCTGGAGCCTAGCTTGTAGGATTTTAAGCATAACTTTACTAGCATGTGAAATGAGTGCAATGGTGCGATAGTTTGAATATTCTTTGGCATTGCCTTTCTTTGGAATTGGAATATAAACTGACCTTTTCCAATCATGTGGCCACTGTTGAGTTTTCCAAATTTGCTTGCAAATTGAGTGTAGCAGTTTTACTGCATCATCTTTTAAGATTTTGAATAGCTCAGCTCATACTGTCACCTCCAGTAGCTTTGTTGTTGCTCAGATTTTCTAATGCCCATTTGACTTCACATTCTAGGATGTCTGGCTTAAGGTCATGGTCAAGGTCATTGTGGTTATCAGGGACGTTAAGTTCGTTCTTGTATAGTTCTTCTGTGTAATTTTGCAACCCCTTCTTAATCTCTTCTGCAGGATAGTGGTGGTTTTCAGATGGTATCTCTGGTGGAGTTCTCCAAGGTGACAGAGGAGGGAGTACATTTCTGTTCTCCTTATGATGGCAAGCAGATTCTGCTAACACCAGAAAAATCCATTGAAATACAGAATTCTCTTGGTAACTATTCTGCTTTATATAATAATATGACTGGCTAAACTAACGCTTCCTTTTGTTTTACAATGGTAGTGATAGTTCCCTACTTCCATGATTGTCCATCATGTCAGAAATACCTGATTAGGGATTTTTTTTTAAAGAACTGCAGAAAATAGTTCATAGTAGCTCATAAACACTCTACTTGACTCTATTTGCATACTTAGTCCCTATTTCTTGTTTTCCTGTTAGTGAATGATTTATCCACTTTGCTCCTTTTTGATTAGATATGATCTGGTTACTGTTGCCCATGCACTGCTAACCTCCCAATTAGACTTTTGCAATGGATCTGTATGGGAATAAAGTTCTTGAAAGAGGTAGTGAAATTATAATGATTTGAAAATGTTCTGTCTAGAATGTCCCATTGAGAGCACAGAGCACCTGCTTTTAGCTAAGCCTTCTAGACCCTATCATTCAGGTGTTTTATTTGTTACCTATCAATTCCTTCAAATGGCTCAAGCAATGCCCTCCTGCTTGAGGGCATTGCTTCCCCCATATAGTATTCCTGAAAGCTACATTCTGCACAGAACAGCCTTCTCTTTGTTCTGTTATAGAGAGATGCACATTCGGAATCAGCTAGGGCTGAGGGCCAACATATTGGAATGTTCCCATTTACTCTATACATTCTCATCTACTCTATACATACTTTTCTTTATTATGCTTTAAAAAAAATCTTTAAATGTTTTATTTGTTAGCTTTTCCCTCATAATTAGTTTGCTAGGTTTTTATTTGTTATCATGTACTCTGTTTCCCTGAAAATAAGACCTTCCCGGATAATAACCCCAATCAGGCTTTTGAGCGCATGCGCTAAAATAAGCCATCCCCCGAAAATAAGCCCTTCCCAAAACACAGCAGCAGCCATGAGGTGACCATGCTCGCCACCTCCTACACCTCAAAAATAATAAACCTCCCTAAAAATAAGGCCAAGCGCTTATTTCAGGGGTCCCTGTCCCCTGATGGGGACCCTGTCTTATTTTTGGGGAAACACTGTATTTCCTCTGTTTATTTTAATTCTCCTATGAAATACTGATTTTACTACCTTGGATTTACTGATATGTCATTTATAACATTTATGATGTTAAGAGCCGTGGTGGCTCAGTTGTTAGAATGCTGGCTGCCTGCAACTTGGCAGTTTGAATCTAACTCATCCTTCAATCCTTCCGAGGTTGGTAAAATGAGGACCCAGATTGTTGGGGGCTTTTCTTGGCTTTTGTCCACCCTGTTTACATGCCTTCACCACTTCTAGATATGGTAGCATTGGCCTAGAATCATACAGGTTACAGGTTGTGTTCGATTTGATATTTATCAGTTCTATTTGTTTTCTGTTGTGAACTAGTTCAGACCATATAGTATATAAATTACCAAAATAAATAAAATAAATTTGTAAATAAAAGGTAAAACTTCCTTTGGATGTTTACTTTATATCTTCATTCCACGTTTTCTGGAAATGAGCCAGAACAAGATTTTTTTCCTCCTATTTTATTGCCTTATTTTTGTTCAATGGCTTTCTCATTGTAGGTCCTATATGTGCCTTGTAGATCAAAGAGTACAGAATATAAACTAAATATTGTTAACATTTATTCAGGCAACTTTATCCTCCATTTCCCTATTGATTGATCTTAGCTAACTTGTATTTTTCCCCCTAGGCTCTGACATTATAATGCAATTAGATGATGTGATCAGCAGCACTCTCAGTGGCCCACGTGTGGAGGATGCCATGTTAAGGTTTGTGCTGTGTCAATCAACTCTTTGATTACATTGCTAGCTCCATTCAGCATCTCCCAGTCCTTCTGTGTGGCTTGTAGACTTGGCTTTTTGGTGTAAACTTTGTCTATTACCAGGAAGCTTTGAAACTTAGTGTGCTTAGTGCTAGCCAAAGGTGGGTTCTGAATCTTCTTACTGCCGGTTCGTGCCTTGAGTGTGTGCGCAAAGCGCATGAGTGAGCACACATGCAGCAGTCAAAAACTAGTTTCTGCACATGTGCAGAAGCAAAATCCAAGATGGCGGCGCCCACGAAGCCACCGACAGAACAGGCTCCATGATGACCCCACGGAGTTACTACCTACTCTATAGAACCAGCTAGAACTGGTAGGAACCCACCTCTGGTGCGAGCCAATAAAATTATCTTTATGCCATTTAATCGTACACGTCCCCTTCATTTTCTTTTTAAACATATATGTCTTTCTGAAGTGACTTCAGAAAAAACTCATCAATTGCAAAATATTGGGAGACAATGTTTAGATTACTGTGGAATCAAACAAGTTTGGAAAATCATGCAGTGCATGTCTTCAGGAATTCTTTCAAGCATCTTATTGGCAGTAGCCATAAGAAGCACCTATATTTTCTTTGGTGATATGAAATCACATGTTGCATTTTGTATGTGGGTTTTTGCTGTCTCTTTGAGCTCTTCTTGTACATGCTTATGTGTATGTGTGCATGGGAAAGTACAGGACAGCTGCAGAGGAGCTTAGAATGAAGGAGTTAGCAGCTCTTACGAAGGGCCTCTCCCACTGGGAGCATTGGGGCATTTTTTTTCTGGAAAATTGGATTTGACTCATTTTCAGATTCAAATTGACACCAAATTAGATAGAGGTTTTTTCACGTTTTGGAGAACTATCCTGATGACAGTACTAAGCCCCTTTATGTAATTCATTTCCAAAATTCTATTGTGTTGGAAAGAATAAAATATCTGAAAAAAGAAATAAATAGTAAGTGCAAAATTACGATTCAAAGTTAGAAGAAAGTTGTAGTTTCCGCTTTTTCTAGAAGAATAGTTTGGTTCCATTCCCATTAGCAATGTAACAGTCTCTGAGAACCCCTTCATAAAAATTTAAAAAATATAAAAACTTCATAATATAATACATTTTAACCCACATAGTCCATGTTTTACAATATTTACAGTAACAGCAAAACAGCAAGTTGACAGCTGAATGGCAACCCTGTCACTTTTGACAGCAAAACAGGTGGCATACACATTTAATAAATAATAAAGCATATACATTTCCAAAATTTGTGCTAAAATTGTACCATGCTCAAAGTTCAAAAATGTGTGTGTGCTTCTTTTTTCAACCATGCAGAACCCCTAGCAATTTCATGTGGGACTCCAGTTCAGAGGGGCTGAATTGACATTGTGCTATGGGACAATATGCGAAAGGTTATGCCTACATGTTTAGATCCCTTATAATAGTGTAGATGGGCAGCCCATGGATCATGCATGGCATTTTATCTGACATATATATCAGGTTTCCCTGAAAATAAGACCTACCCAAAAGATAAGACCTAGCCTGATTTTAAGTGTGCACCTAATATAAACCGTACCCAAAAAAACAAGACCTAGTGAAGGGGATGGGCATGGCCAGCACAGGCCGCAGTGAGTGCGCCTGGGCCAACAGTGTCCAGCAGCAGCAGGGGTGAAATCCTACCGGTTCGGTCCGGTTCGATCGAACCGTTAGGAGCCATGTGGCGTGGTTCGCCCGAACCGTTACCAATGGCTGCTGGCCACGCCCCTGAA